>CAUYSK010050022.1:0-17210 GCA_963575035.1 Avahi laniger | reverse complement strand
GTCCGCAGGGGAGGGGGTGGGCTCTTCTTGTGGGCAGAGGTCGCTGGACGTTGTTACCTGGATTCTGGGCCCCTGAGTTTTCCTTCCCTGGAACTGTCACCGTGTACACTTTCACCATCTCCTTATCCCACTGTTCTTCCTCATGTCTATTCTAATCCAAGTGAGGGCTCAGCCCTTCCTATAACGCCCTTATTTCAAGAAAGCAGCCAATGGGCAAACAATTGCAATTAGATAGGAAAAACAAGTTCTGGTGTTCCATCGCACAGTAGGGTGACCATAATAGGTTAACAATAATGTATTGTATATTTCAAAATAGCTAGAGCTTTCTGAATGTTCTCAGCACAAAGAAATGATAACTATGTAAGGTGGAGGATATGCTAATTACCCTGATTTGATCACCGCGTGAGGTTTACATGTATGGAAACATCACACCGTACCCCATAAATATGTACAATTAGTATGTGTTTACTATACTTGATATTAGCCAAAAGGCCGAGAAGTCATACTATGTGTCAATTTAAAAAATGTTTCTAAAAGTTGCAGTGAGAAGAGGCTATAGTTTAAAATCATCAATTCATTCATTTATTCATTCTACAAACTCTTTAGTGAGCAATGGTCACATAGCAGGCACTTCTCTCGGCTTATTGCGATACAGCAATAACACAAAACAAAAATTCCTGCCCTCATGGAACTTACATACTAGCAGGTAGAGGCAGACAATAAACACAATAGGCAAATTATAGGGTGTATTGTTTGGGAGAAGGTAGTAAGTGCTGTGGCAAAAAGTAAACAACAAAAAAGCCTCGATGGTAAGTGGCATGAAAGGTACACAGGTTCAGTATGGGTTGTAATTTTAAACAGGGCCATGGGGGTGGGATCCCACTGAGAAGGTGACACCTGATAAAGAACTGAAGACGGGCCCTTGGCTATATGGAAGACAGGTGTTGTAAGTGGAAGGAACAGCAAGTGCAAAGACCCTGGGGTAGGAGAGCCCTCTGTGTGTTTGAAGAATAGCAAGGGGCCTTTTTCCTTATTTTTCTTTCTTTCTTTCTTGTTTTGAGATGGGGGACGGTCTTACTACGTTGCTCAGGCTGGTCTTGAACTCCTGGGTTCAAGTGATCCTTCCGCCTCAGCCTCTCGAGTAGCTGGGACGTCAGGAGTGCACCACTGCACACGGCTTTTTCTTTAAAACTCAATGGAACTCAAAGGGAATCACCGTGGGACAGTGACATTCCTGGAACTTTTCTACCTGAGGCAGCTCTCAACACTCATGTGCTGAAGTCCTCCTAGAGTATCCCACTGCGATGTTTTTTAAACACCAGGTCTCAGCCAAACAAATAAGCAACTAACACAGTGGGGCAGGGCCAGCATAGAATTGTAAGAAGGAAATAGAACATATTAAACATACCTGTCTCAGTGTGCGGCGTGTAGAATGTGTTCCTATCTGTACATTTGATTGTGATGTAAAAAGTATTTCTTATGGTAGGCTGGGAACCAAAACAGGTTAAAACCTCTGAGCCACAGGTCACTTTCTCCCAAGACCCTCAACCTACCTGCATGTGGCAGTGCCTTCTGCTCCAGCCCCTGGGAGCATCTGCTCTTTCGAGATCTAGATTCCTTATAACCCAGGCTCAAAAAGTGAACCTTGGAGAGAAAAAGACGTTTCTTCAACCACCAGATGTTGCCTGTCACGGGGATGATGAAACAGAGACGCTCCACTCTCTCCGGAAGACAGACACTGCCGTCCGCTATGGGTGCACGCTCATGCCATGGTCCCGGGGGTCCCACCGCATTAGAACTTTGAGACCCTCTGAACAGGGTCTCATGCACAACGAGCAGGGCCTCTCTTCCCACTCCAGAGTGGAATTTAACTCATGGGCAGTTTGTTGAAAAATAACTTCCTGGCCTAACCAATGTTCATCTGTTCACTTGGCCAAGAACCCATGGCTAGTCTGGGACTTTAAAAAATGACGAGGAAACAAAAAGAAAATTTTAAAAATCAACAAAAGCACAATAGAACCGCTCACAAGCTGCAATGTGGGAAACTCTTCAATTAACTCCCCCCAGTTTTTTCTTTTCTGACAAGACCAAGTTTGTCTGAGAGCCCCCAGAGGTCTCCGTTTATCTGGACAACTCATTTTGAGTATTTTGTAAGCCATCCTGCATGAAGCAGGAAATTATTAATGTTCCTATTTAAGGCATGAGGGGACAGAGTCAGGGGTGGGGGTCCTATACGATGGGGGTGTAGAACACTGTAAAATCTGGAGACCCCATCAGCCTCTTACAGCATTACCGAGCGCATCCTGCACGGGGTCCTCTCTTTATAGCAGGAGACCAGCAGATTGCCCTTAATAGAATTTTTTAAATTGCCTAAAATTGCTGCTTCTATTCCAGGCTGAAAATTACAGCCCTTGCTGGGTTTCCCATCCTCCCCCCACCCCAGAGTTATTCAGAGCCCCCGAGGAGATCTGTACCAACAACATCATCAACAAAACCTGAATGTACTCTGCGTGGGGAAAAACATTCGCAGCTTTTCCACAAGGTCCAAAGAGGCCGTGATTGACACACACGTTCTCCCAAATGAATTCAGATTTTCCTTTTTTCTTTTTAAACACGATAAAAAAATTACCAATATGATTTACGTTGCCTTCTGAAATGTTACGAATCAAATGCTAAGCATCTCTGAAACCTTATCACGCTGAAAATGATGACTGCAGATCTTCCTCCTTTGTCGTTTTCCACCAGTTGGGTGGGTACCACGAGGAGGGGAGTGGCTGATAAATATGTCATTGCTGCCAAATAATGCCACATCAGGGTGTGAGCGCTGAGAAGGTATTTTCTCGCCTTAGCTGCCCCTAAGAGAAGGATTTGCGTGGGTACACAAACAAAACCCAACGTGTGTCTATTTAAAGGAGGTAGGTCTCCTGGAAGCTGCTGTTTACTGCGGTGAGGCAGAACTGCCTTGGGAGAACAAACTTCTTTCAGCCCATGCTGAAGGTGACAAACAGGTGGTGTTGTTCCAAGTGGCCCCAACTGCCGGAGCCGTGTTCTGCAAAGGCACCTGGCCCTACCCAGAGTCCTGCCGGGCAGAGGTGGTTATACCCACAAACCTGGGCTCTGAGTTGGCAGTGGCCACGTGTATGTGCAAACTACTCTAAGCTGAACATGGTTTCACTCCATAGGGATAATTAACTGCTTCTGATTCAATCTTGAAGCCCCAACCAAGACTGCCAACAGCTGGCATTGTTTTTTATCCCTGCAAGTGCTTAGCTGTCAGTGAGGTTATACGATCTCCACTCAGCACGTTTTTCTTGATGAAAGCCAAGGATTTCTGATTTTGGCTACACAAGAGTGTCATGAGGGCTCACCCCAAACTAGCAGAGTCGGAGTCTCTGGAGATGGCCCTGGCATGAGTTCTATAAAAACTGCTCCCTCGGTGATTCTAAATGTGCACTAGGATTGAGAACTGCTGAAGAAATGGAGAGGCAGGAAATGACTTATCTGGAACACATTCTCCCAGCTCAAAGCTCTTTCCTCTGTAGAACCCTGCAGGAGGCCACCGGGCTACTACAGAAGGCTCAGTTTCTTGAAGCCAGGAGGAAGGCAGGCCCAGGACTTTTGAGGACCTAGACTAGATTGTGATAGATGATTTTCTAGATAGGCACACCCCATCGCTCTATTTTCCATTGGAAAAAATCCTTCTGAGCACCTACTATGAGCCAGGCACATCTGGGAACACAGGAGTGAACAAGAGGTCTCTGCTGTCTCCTAAAGTTATGGATAATTATACTCCTGGACTGTGCTAAGTATAATATGTTGCATTCTCTCATTTACTCTTTACCACTACATCTGTGAGGTGGGAAATATTATGCCCATTTTACAGAGGAAGAAACTGAGGCTCAGACACATTAAGCAATTTGCTTAAGGTCACACAGCTAGGAAGTGACACAAGTCGGACTTGTTCCAGACATTGGAGCCACATTGGGCAGAAAGCAGGGAGCAAAAATGAGCTGGGGAGAAGAGGCATAAATCAATATAACTACTACTTAACCAGGCCATCTCAAAACAAAGTTTTTAATGACAATTCTTTGTAAACAAAAGAGGAAGAAAATCAAATAATTTAGAACTCTTTATGATATTTTGGGGCATAGCTTCAAAGTCCCCAAGTAAATAATGAATGTCACTTAAAGGACACGGGGCAGAGTGGCTGAATCACATGCGCGCAGTGCCAAGAGCAGACTGAAAAAAGAAAATACTTGACAGCATGCTCTCTGGGTTGTTAACAACATCCAAAAATCTTTCCAGATCAGCAGATTTCCTAGACAGCTGCCATCCACTCTGGGGAGGCCGTCAGCCATCGATTAATTCCCGGTCAATGAGAAACCAAATGACAGCAAATAAACCAGCCTGAACCTGGAAGGGCTGTGGGTCTGAGGTCAAAGGCAGCCCCCTTCCCAGCAGAATTCGAACCACGGGAAAGGGGGAGAGGATGAAGAACAGGGAAGTGGGGGAGAAGAAGAGCTGTCTGAGGATGGGGAAAAGGAAGGGAGAGAAAGAGGCAGACAGACAGATGGACTGAGCCTGACGCCAGGAGGTGCCCCTTGCAGAGGGACTTGTGGTGGAGGCCAGGAGGTGGCTGCTCAGGGTCACTTGGTGATCAGTTTGTCCATGATGGAAAATTTTGTCTCCAATGAGGTCACCATTAGGATGCACATGGATGTCCCTCTGACCTAAGTGTCAAGAGAATTAACCAACAGGAATTGAATGGGAAGCCATGGGGCAGATTCCCAATTAAGATTTTTTTTTTTTTTTTGAGACAGAGTCTCACTCTGTTGCCCTGGCTAGAGTGAGTGCCGTGGCATCAGCCTCGCTCACAGCAACCTCAGACTCCTGGGCTCAAGCGATCCTTCTGCCTCAGCCTTCCCAAGTAGCTGGGACTACAGGCATATGCCACCATGCCCGGCTAATTTTTTCTATATATTTTTAGTTGTCCAAATAATTTCCTTCTATTTTTTTTAGTAGAGACGGGGTCTCGCTCTTGCTCAGGCTGGTCTCGAACTCCTGAGCTCAAACGATCCACCTGCCTCGGCCTCCCAGAGTGCTAGGATTACAGGCGTGAGCCACTGCGCCCGGCCCCAATTAAGATGTTTGACTGAAGAGCAGCTTCTGGAATAGGTTTGCACAGCAAGGAAAAATCATGTGGGAAGGGGGGTAATAATGGGTTCTTTGGACAAGTAAGTTTGGGAAACACTGGTTAGAAAACGAGAAATAGGCTTCTTTTCAGTAAGACTTCTCCAAACCTCTTCTGTAACTTCTAAGCGTGGGACAATGGCTCCCAAATTCATGTGACCACAGGCGGAACTGCCTGCAGATTTAGGGTTCCAAGGAACATGCTTTAGGAAAACTACTTCGGTGCAAAAGGAATTGATGGGGTCTAACCCCCCGGGCTGTTCCACATGGGGGTCTAGTCATCTCTTGGACACTGCAGGTGGGTCATCACTTACCTGTCCTGCCTCACCCTCAGCTCGGGGACACCAGCGATTATGGTATCACGGGCACATTCTTCATTTAAGTCCACCAGGTGTTTAAAGGTGGGTGTGACATTCTCAGAGATCAATACTGACACTCTTTAAGAATGCCAGAGATGTGAGGGAACATTCTAGATCAACTCCTTGCTTTACAGGAGAGGAACAGAGGCTGAGAGAGTTGAGTGGCTTAAGCCAAAGTCTCTGGGACACCTCAGGTTCAGACACAACTAGAACCCGAGGCCTCTGACCCATCTCCTGCTGAAGGTGCCCCTCCAACCACATTCCGGATCTAGGAGGGACGGTGTCCTCGGGCTGAGGGAGAGGCAGTGAATCCCACCTTCCCATGGCTGGCCCCCTCTTGTTGGTCTAGGATGACACTTGCACATTATTTATCCTGTAAAAGAAACATTAACAAGCAAAGCAAGCTAGAGAAAGCCCCTAACGCAGCAGTACATGGCTGCCCGCCGCTAGAGCACATAAATATGCACCTGTCTCCCTCCCCTCTCCTTTGTTCAAGAAGCAGAGAAAAAAATGGCCAAAAGGGAGCATTTGGGAGATGGGTCACTAGGATTGTGAAGGGGGATGTTCTAACGAGCCATTCAGAATGTGTCTCGCTAATGAGATCATGTACTAAGTAACACCATTTACATTTACACCACCTTGACAGACTGATCTGGAAATAGATACAGCAAGGTAATCCAGAGTGAAGCCACACTGGGTGTCCTGGGGGACTGGTGGGGGAGGGCTCTCGCATCTCAACAGATGCGTCAGGAGACCCAGCCAGCGGTCCAGGTGAAGCCCAGATACCCTCAACAGCATTTAATTACGCAGCAACCAGAGTGCGCAGATGGAAACTTACATGGAATTTACTCGCCTTTCTTGACAGTAACCTCTGGACCCTCCTGGACACATGTGCTTTCCCACTGCTTTCTACAGTGATGTTAGGTGGCATTTGTTCAACAGATATTTAGTGTGGGCCGAATGCATGCCAGGAGGCCCTGCTCTCTGCAGTGGGGACACAGCACTCCCACACTCAGGAGCACATGCTGGCCAAGCACTTCCACCGGACCAGGCATCTCCCCGAAGCCGCCAAGAACCCTAAGCCGTAAGAATCACTATCCCCTTTGCTGGGGATCTGGAGTTTCAGCGCGAGGAAATAACTTGCCCCAAACACACAGCAAATGGCAGAGCCAGGACTGGAACCCAGGTGAGCAGGACCCTGAAGTCTTCACTCATACGCCCTGATCATGCTCGCCTCACTTGAGAAGGACAACTGCCTGACTGTGCCCTTGACTTTAAAAGATCCCTCTCCCCCTTTGCTGGGGTCCTCAAGACCACCCCCCGATGTGATGATTCGCCATGAGGACTCAGGACTCAGCACACACTTGTACTCGCGGGTACAATTTATCAGAGCGAAAAGATACAAAGCAAAACTAGCACTGGAAAAGGCGCATAGGGCGAAGACTGAGGAAACCAGGTGCAAGCGGTCAGGAGTCCTCTCCCGGCGGAGTCACACAGGATGCACTTAATTCCCCTCCCGAGGGGTGATGACACCTGTGAAATGTTATCAGGGAAGCTCATCAGAGCCCCGGTGTCCGGGGTGTTATCGGGGGCTGGTCACATAGGCAGCCTGTGCAGTCTATACGCCAAATTCCGGACTCTCGGAAGGAGAGCAGGTGTTCAGCACAAACCGCACCGTCTGTACCGTTTAGGCACTCTTGTCAGTTAGGGCAGTGGGAGCTCTCCCAAAATCCAAGTTCCAGAAGCCAGCCAAGGGCCACCCTTGCTGGGCATTTCTAAGGATAAACAGTTCCAACTAGGGGACTGCTATTTTAACTTTTTTCCTGCACACCCTTCTTCTGTTAGAAAACCCGGTCAGCACAATGGCCAAAGGAAGGTGGAAGCAGGTCTAGGCGACACCCTCCCTTACATAAGAACGGGCAAATTTATAAAACAGACTATGTTGAGGATTTTGGGGGAAGTGGGTCGGGTGGGACTGGGTAGGGACATAGGCAGGGGCAGGATGATTTTATTACAAAGGAGGTTTGGAGGGGAAAAAGCATTGGCACCAGCATCAGAGGACCTAAGGTTCTATTTAAGGACAGTTCTTACCTCTAATGAGCTGTGTGACCTTGGCCAAGTTACTTAACCTCTCTGGTTTTCTCATCTGTAAAATGAGTTGAGAAGGCTGAACTAGAGATAACCTCTAAGGTCCTCTCTGTCTCTGACAGTGTCTGGTTGTATAACTGATGAGAAACTTGCTCTAAGCAGGAAGATCCCCTGGTGAATTTAGAACACGACAAGTTCCACGCAGCTTTCAGGAGCGCATGTATCGCGTAGTAAGACAGATCCCCAGATTCTTCAGCTAGAGGAAGGGGGGTTGTGTGCATGGGACGGGGGAGGGGCGTTTCTCAGCCAAGCGGACAATTTGTGGTTTCAGTCCCCGTAGGAGGCTTCTGGAAATTCAACATCTCTTGATTCGACCAGTCTGTGCCTCACTCAGGAATGAGGAGTTTGACAGGCTGGTTTGGGAGGAGAGGTGGTGGCTGCAGAAGGCACCGCAGACTCGTTGGGGTAAATGTCTCCAAGTCACTCAACTGCGGGTGTCAGGGTCAATTCTACGAAGCCCTCAGGCAGCCCCCGTGATCTAGCCTGTCCTTACAGAGATACTAAGACGATAAAGTGGCCTCAGAGGAACTGTGTATTTTTCTTCCTTTAATTCTATTTATTGGATGTGAAGCGAGCTTACTTGGCGGGTTCCATGCTCACGCCAGAGTCTCTACCACAGACACTGGCACGTCGAACTGGCAGTGAACAGGATAGGGAATTTTGACCAATAAACGTTTATTGAGCTCCATGAAGGTGGAAGATTAGCGAGTTGGATGTGGGACCCTGCCTGTGCTCAAGGAGTTCAGCATCTATCAAGAAGGGGTTCGAAAGCCATGCAAAGACTGCGGGCCCTGGAAGCAGACCTAGGTTGGCTACGGCCCAGCCCATCGCTTCCTGGCTGTGTGGCCCTGGCCAAGAAACTTAACATCTGTAGCCTCAGTTTCCTCCCTGTAAAATGGAGGTAAGAGTCCCCTGCTTTTAGGGCTGATGCCATCTGTATAAAGGGCTAGGCACCGTGACCAGCAGTGCCTCTGTCCTGCATTATGTGAATGGCGTCCCCTGAAGTCGTGCAACGCGCAGCCCGCCCATCCGCGTGTAATAAGGGCTCCACACATGGTAGCGGCTATTACGGTTGCTCGTGGTGTTATCATGCGGGTAAGTACCCCAAGACAGGCACGGTTTGTCAGAGTTGGGATGGAATTCAGAAGTCATTCCCAGAGTGATCATGGTTCGCTGAAATGAGCCACGTGAATTAGAAATTGAAAAACTGGAAACGTTTGGCCTGGCTGAGACTAGGGAGGGTATTCTAGAAAGAGAGAAAAGTGTGACAGGAAGGTACGAAACCAAGGAGTGCGTTCAGGCAGTGGAGGACAGGTCAGATCTCAGAGAACCTTCAGTGTCCGGGAAGAAGCTCGGCTGTTGGCAACGAGGACCCTTTCTGTTTTGGAGCACAGAGAGCAAGACAATTAGGCCTGGGCTTTGAATACCAGGGGCTGGAGGCAGGGAGGACAAGGGGCAGAGGGACTCATTAGGAAGCTACTGCCAAGGCAGGCGGTAAAGGAGCCGAGAATCAGGGTACAGGCATTCGGCTCCAACGGCGTTCTCAGCTCTGGGATACTGGTGTCCAAGACAGACACAGCCACTAGGAGGCAACACAGTTCTTCCCTAGAGATTCGACACCACGCAGTAGTCCCAGGTAAACAACACCCACCTGCAGCCTGGTGGATTTTCAAAAAAGCTGTTTCTGGGAATGAAAAAGGACCCCCTACCTTCTGCCACAACCTACCATACTCTGCTACCCCACTGTCCGCCCCCGCCCTGGACTTACGGACAGAAAAGCAAGGCTGTAAGAGAGAAGCAGGGCTCTATCCCTCACTCAGCAATGCAGGGGTCACGGAAGCAGGTGCAGGGCCTCGGTCGGGGGCCTCAGCTCTCAGCAAGGGCTGCACCTGCCCCAGCACTTGCAGAAGCTCCAGTGCTGTGCTCAGAGCCCTCACCCCCACCCCGCCGGTGAGCCCCAGGCCGTGGTCTTCTTCCCAATTACTGTCTGAGATGAACGAGGCAGGACAGCGCGCCGCTGCGAGCCACGGACCCCTGGCCACCGGCACAGAGGCAGACACGCAGCTGCAGCATTTTTAACAAGGAGCAAACAGGAGCAGGGGCAGGTCCAAACTCCCTCTTGTCCTCCTCTCTCACCAGCCGAAGGACATTGCTATGCAAGGTCAGCGTCTCAGCCATAAACAGCAGCTCTTGAATCATCTGTCTTTCTGGGGCCTTCCAAATTGGGTTATTTTGTCCTACCCTTTCTAGTGACTGCTTGCTGATACTTTCTTTTTTTGCCTTTTGCTTTTTGCCAACTTAATTTTATCCAGGATAAAATTTCCTCTTTGCATTTGTTGCCGCCCCCCCAAGCACCCTCACCCTTGTTCTTTTGATTGGACAGATTTCATCTCCTTTCCTTCTGCACAGAGCCTCCTGACTCACAAGTCTTCTCCCCGCTTGGTCCCTAGTGCCTGCTCACCCCCACGAATCTTGTAGAAAGGTGCCTTCCCTGCCCTCACCCCCCAGGTGGAGTTAAACGGTCCCCTTTTCTGCCACCTTGGTACTCAACAGAACTCATCGGTGAGCCACGTGTCTGTTCCTCTTAGACTCTGAGTTTCCCCAGGGTGTCGTCCGGCTCTTCTCTCTCTTTGCAACCCCAGGGGGCCACACAGGACCTGGTTCGTCGTAGGTACCAGCAAGGCTGGCTGAATGGACGGATGGACAAGGTGGATTGGCTGAAGGTCCATTTCACTAACTTTAATTGCCTCTCCTAGAGCAGCTACCACAGCCATCTGTCACAAAGCTTCAAGTTGAGATGTTACTTGAATTCTTTACCAAGAGTTTCTGCCTCCCCAAGCCAGGGGGCACCTTTTTCGCAGAGCTGGATATCTGTGGGTAGCGGAAGAGAACTCTGAAGATACAGTTTGGGAGTCTTGCTGGGATGGGACGGTTCTGGCTCAGTTCCCTGGGCTGCTTCATATGTCCAAGCATCACGCAATGACCCAGAGTCCAAGAGAGCAGAAAACCCCGAGATGGCCCTGACATGGTTTGGATGTTTCACCCTCCAAATCTCATGCTAAACTTGACCCCCAGTGTGGATGTGGGGCCTGGTGCATTTGGGTCATCGGGGCAGATCCCTCATGAATGGCTCAGTGCCCTCCCATGATAATGAGTGAGCTCTCATTCTACTGAGTCATTACTAGTTCATGTGAGAGCTGGCTGTTTAAGGGAGGCTGGCACCTCCTCCCCCGCCTCTTGCTCCTTTTCTCACCATGTGACGTGCCTGCTCCCCCTTGGCCTGCTGCCTTGATTAGAAGCTCCCTGAAGCCCTCACCAGGAGCAGATGCTGGCGCCATGCTTCTCGTACAGTCTGCAGAACCGTGAGCCAGATACAACTCTTTGCTTTGTAAATTACCCAGCCTCAGGTGTTCCTTCATAGCCATGCAAAATGGACTAACACAGGCCCCATCTCCTTCCTCTTCCGGTCACCACTCAGATCCCCACGTAAACCTCCTCCGACCCTGTGATTCCACACACTCCTCATCAGAACTGCTGTCAGACTGAAGCCTTCCCCTCTGGTCCCACTGGTAAACAGAACTTCCAGAAGAGTGATCCACAAGCAGGCAGCAAGAGAAAAGTCCCAGTTAGGGAACAGAAAAGCTGGATCTGACTAAATGAACCACGACGCCCCCAGAGTCACCCCAGAAAATGCGCGTCGAGTGCCATCAGCCTGGTTGAGCATTCATGGGCACCTCCTTCCTGCTTCCAAAGCCCCGAATGACAGAGGAGATGTTAAAACACAAATAACACAGGGGCAAGAAAGAAGGAAGGTATCTTCACTGGACCCCAACTTTAGTTTTGTTTTTGTTTTTCTGTATTTTCTAAAATCTCTGTCCCAGATATGTGCCATTTGTATAAGAAGAAAAAAGAAGCAATAAGGAAGATTTTAATTAAAAACAAGGGAAAGAAATAAAATACCAGGTACTAGAGACTCAAGCTGAGGGCTCACCCTTGCAGTACCATGGGGCGTGCAGAAAGTCAGACACTGCTTGCAGTGACGAGAGAGGTCAGATCAAGGAGACTGACTGGCATAAAGTGAACTGCCGTGTTAAATAAATTATAGCAAAGCCATAGGATGGGACATTTTGAAACATTTATTGTTCTAGGAATTTTTAATGGCTTGAGAATATGCACAGGATGCTATGTGTAGTGGGCCCAAATTGTGTCCCCGCAAAAGTTATGTTCAAGTTCTAACTCTTGGTGCCTGCGACTATAACCTTATTTGGAAATAAGGTCTTTCCAAATGTAATTGATTTAAGGATCTTCGGATGAGATCATCTTTGATTTAGGCTGCGCCCTAAATTCAATGACTGGTGTCCTTTTAAGAGGGAGATTTGGGACACAGAGACACACAAGTGAGAAGGCCAGATGAGGACAGAAGCAGAGATCAGAGTGATGCGTTTATAAGCCAAAAAGTGCCGAGACTTGCTGGAAGCCACCAGAAGGCAGGAGAGAGGTACGCCATGAATTTTCCCTCGGAGCCGGGAGAAGGAACCAATCCTGCCGACATCCTGATTTGAGACTTCTGTTCCACACTGTGAGAGAATAGATTGTTGTCTTAAGGCACCAAGTTGGTAGTAATTTATGGCAGCCCGAGGAAACCAATACACCATGACACGTGGAAGCAGCTTGCATGAGTGTTTACAGGACGGTTTCAATTATACAGCAGGAGGATGCACAATGGGTGTGTATTACTTCTACAAACAGAGAAAAGGTTATTAGACACACAGGCAATTTGCCATCGTATTGTTGATGGGATCAGGTAGGAGCGAAACCTTGCTGTGATGTAGTCGTTTTTATTTTTGCCAGACATTTGATCTTCGAAATAATCTGAGGAGCAGAGAGCACAGGGGACATTATTCTGATTTTACAGACGAGCAACTTGAGCTGGGGTGTGACCAGGACGCCGAGTGGTGGCTGGGTCTGAATTAGAAATTGAGTCTCTTGGGGCTTCTCCCCGGCACCCGTCCACTTGGCTTTTGCTTAGTGTTACGGGCTGAATTGCGTCCCCACTAAATTCCTGTGTTGAAGTCCCCAACTCCCAATGCTTCAGAATGTAACTGCATTTGGAAGCAAGGTCTTTAAAAAAGGGATTAGTTAAAATGAGATTTTTTTTTAAAGGTGGGCCCTAATCTAGTTTGACTGGTATCCTTGTAAGGAGAGAAAAGACCCCATGAGGTCACGGGGAGAAGGCAGCCGTCCGTCCGCAAGCCAAGAAGAGAGGCCTCGGGAGAAACCAGACCTACTGACACCTTGATCTTGGACTTCTAGCCTCCAAAACTGTGAGAAAACAAATTTTTGCTGTTTAAGCCACCCAGTCTGTGGTATGTTATTATAGTAGCCAGAGCTGACTAATACACTTGGGAAAGCTGGAATACGGAGTCTTCATGCCCGTTTCTCTTTATTCTGTGGAATTCTTCCTGGACTCAAATGGGAAGCAGGAAAATGTAATTCCCAATTATAGGTTTCTCCTGCCCAGTGAAGTTATTTCTGGGCTAACAAGACTTTTGGCAACTCTGTCTTCTGGAGAAGGTCCACCTGCCCCGTGGGTAGGCACAGTGGTCAAAGCCACATTCACCGGATGTGCCAGCCTCTTCTGGTTTGTCATTCAGAGCCACCACTGCGGAAAGACAGGGAGAGACACCAGGCTTGGGTTCCCTCTTTGGCCAGGGAGCTCCCTGCGCCTTTTAGACAGGGGAAGCAAGGCTACAGGAGGCCACGTGTGGTGCCTAGGCACAGGCTTCCAGAGGGACTTGGGTTCAGAAACTGGCTCCAGTCACTCCCAGGTGACCCAAGCAAACTGGTTTCCCAAGCCAAGACTCAGTTTCCTCATCTGGCAAGTGAAGCTCACTCCACCCATTCACCAGTGGATATGCAACTGCGATGTCCAGCAATCGCCATAGCACCCCCCACACAGCAGGTGCTTAATAAATGTTTCTTATGTGTATTAACGAAAAGGTTGCACCAATTTGGCTCCTTTTTCAACTGTACCTAAATCCCATTGGGGTAGTTTGGCTTCTTATCCCCTGGGTTACATGAGTCTGGGAGCTGGGTTTTTATGTAATTTTCACATTTTGAATTTTTCCCCCAACATTTAAAAATCAAGAGCTTTCACACAGAAATGCCAACCTCTGACTCCTTGTGATAAACTGGAAGATGCGGCAGTGGAGAAAGTGCGTTCCTCCATGCCAGTGCCTGCCTGAGCCGGGGGCCTCCCCTTTGTGGAGCACGGGCCCTCCAAAGTGCATGGGTTTCACCTGGCCGGCGACACCACTGCCCGCCCGCCTGGCATCTTTTAGACATTTGTACGTAAGACTCAAAGTGCAGGAAGGAAGGGGAGGGAACCAGACTGTGGGTTCGGCATGCATCATGGATCAAGTAACCAAATCCTCATCAGCTTAGACTAAAGGGCTAAGATGTTCCGAAGGTTGATAAGCAACATTCAGAGTTAGTGATGAGCCAGGTTTAAGGTGGGCAGGTGAACAGGCTGTACCAGTAAGGATTCCACTTCAAGATTCCATCCATAGCTATGAAACAGAACATGAGTACAAATCACAGACAGACAGCAGAATTACAGAGCAGGCACGGAGAGAGAGATGGATTTTCTTGTGTCTACCTCTTCTTTAGCTCACTTAACAAATCCAGTGGGGCTGTCTGAACGAGGTCTAGACTGCAGCCCATCCTTTCAGCAGAGTAAAACCACCAGTCCCCAGCCTGTTCCTGCCTTCAGAGGTCCCTGATGGGTGTCTGCAGGGGCGGCTGAGCACAGGCACCGTCTGCCCGGAAACCCCAGCCACTGCCGGGATGGCTTCCCCCCAAAAGTGAAGAAGTGGTTGGGGGCAGGGAGTAAGCAATAGAGTTTTATTTTTCTCAGAAAATGGAACAAATTAGCCCCTGCACATCCTGCCTGAGAATCAGGGAAAGGTCCCAATTGTACAGCTAGAGAAAAAAATCTCTGATACTGCGATTTCACAGAGCAGATCAATACTGCAGCTTAAATGAGAATTTACTGCCTTCGGAAATGCAGATGAGGCTACGCGCTGTGTTTTAGCCGGCCTTCCACCAGACTATCCGGCTGACTTCCTGACCCGACCGCTCCAGCTGGCTACCTCTCCAGGTAACGGGAGAGTGCTCTGTGCAGAGCGGCCGTCTGCTCGGGCTGGGGGCAACATGGCACAGTCCACATGTTGCCATAGAAACCACTATTTGAACATGCCCTTCATCTATATGGGTTAGCCAACATCCCTTCCTCCGCCATCCCTGTCTCCCTTTATTGACCAACGACTCCCTGCCCCCACCTCACCAAACTCTCCTATTCTGGGCACTGCATACACCACGACCCAGCAAGCATTTACTAGAGTTCATCAGATCTGCTCCAAAGAACGTGACTGCCGGGAAGATCAAACTCCAGGCCTCAGGACAGGGATGGGGCTGTGCGTTTCCATTCAGGCAGCCGCCTCCGTTTTCCTGGAGGGATGCATCCGCTCCCACATCCTCCCCAGCCTTCCGAGACGCACATAAAAATTTGATTCCTGCTTTCTCTTTACTTTTATCTCTGCTATGTGCTCTGGGGAGTTTTTACAAAACAAACGAACATGAACTTCAAGGTATGGAGAGTGTAAATCACTGCAAACTCTCCCAGGCCTCCAAATGCTACAAAGCTACTTAGCCAAGGACCAAAGAAAAACTCCATAGGTGATTATTCTTATTAAATAAACACTCTCCTGCCTTTGCATGGTGTCCTAGTTGACAGAGCATCTTCACATCTATTACTGCCACCGGATCCTCGTGACAGCCTGCAAGAGAGGCGAAGCTAGTACCGTACCTACATCCGTGTAGGGTGGAGCTGTTTATAAAAAATACAGAAAAACACGGGGCTGGGGGAAGCTCAAACAGCACTCAGAATTAAAACTAGCTAGATTTTGTCACATTTCTATTAATTTTCCTTCACACTAATACCTCTCCGATAAGGTAAAGGACTCCTGTCTACATCAACTGTGCTGCCCGCCCACCCCACATGTCCCCCTGGCTCTAGGTAATCATTCTCCTCAGTTTGTTTTGCAGCCTTAAAGTCTAGTTTTTAATACTTTCATAGATACAATTTTATGTATGATCAATTAATAGTATTGGCTTGCATGTGCTTTTAAAGTACATACAAATTGTATTATTACCATACTACCCATCAACATCTTGCTCTTTTTTAAAATTCATGCACTGCATGCTATTCCATCATATGACTTGTCTAATCCCCTGCCTATAAACATTTAGATTATTCAGAAATTTTTCATCATTACCGACAACGAGAACATAAATATCCCGAATCACGTCCTCTTCTACACATGGGTGAGGTTTTCTCCAATGTGAGCAGGGCCACTGTGGTTTCGATTTGCTTGGCCCTGTCCACTGGGGAGGGCGAGCATCTCTTCCTGGGCTCACGGTTCACTGGATTTTCTCTTCTGTGAACTGCTCAGGTCAGGATTTGTTAAGAACAAACAAGCCACATTCAGGGTTAAAAATACAGCTTTCCAAGACAAAACAAATCACCCCCCTTTTCTCCTGCTCATCACTACTGACTGTTCTTTCCACGGCTATCAGAGGGAATATTTACTTTTGCTCTAGCATGGCGCCTAGCCCAATGAGAGACATGTCATTTTCCAGAGGATACCCAGGGATGTATACTGACCCACTCTTGACACAGCCTTCAGGACCCCAGCATGAGAACCAACCAACCAACCAGCGCCCCGTTCTACAATTACAGAGCAGTCACTCCAGCTGAATTCTTGTTGCCCAGGCTTCCTGGGGGAAGACAGGTTATCGCTCATTCTTTCCACACTCGTTCTTCCAATATCCACTCTCAAAGGGCGCTCCAGCTCTCCCTTCAGCCTCGTCTCCTAGAGACAATTTAAACACTGGCTGCACAGGCTCTCCTAACCCCTAGACAAGCGGAGACACCAGCTGTCTCCTCGCTGCCCTCCCGGAACTGGTGAGATTGGGTGATTTAGTGCAGAGGGTACAGGCTTGTACTCATCACCTGTGTGACTATGGGTAAGTTTACTTGCCCTCTCTAATCCTCAGATATCTTCCCTGTTAAGACAAGGGTGGTTGTAAGAAATTAGAGAAAAAAATGCATGAAGTGACTTGGAAAATATCAGGCACTCGATTCACGGTAACTGACAGCAAGCCAAGAGGCCCTTGTTAAAAATCAACACAGCAGGCCGGGTGCGGTGGCTCACGCCTGTAATCCTAGCTCTCTGGGAGGCAGAGGTGGGCGGATCATTCTGAGCTCAGGAGTTCGAGACCAGCCTGAGCAAGAGTGAGACCCCACTTCTACCAAAAATAGAAAGAAATTAATTGGACAGCTAAAAATATATCTAGAAAAAAAAAATTAGCCGGGCATGGTGGCTCATGCCTGTAGTCCCAGCTACTTGGGAGGCTGAGACAGTAGGATTGCCTGAGCCCAGGAGTTTGAGG
>CAUYSK010050021.1:0-35092 GCA_963575035.1 Avahi laniger | reverse complement strand
GTAATGGGATTGCTGGATCAAATGGTAGTTCTACTTGTAGCTCTTTGAGGTATCTCCATATTACTTTCCACAGGTTGTACTAGTTTGCAGTCCCACCAGCAGTGTATGAGTGTTCCTATCTCTCTGCATCCATGCCAACATTTATTGTTTTGGGACTTTTTGATATAGGCCATTCTCACTGGAGATAAGTGATATCTCATTGTGGTTTTGATTTGTGTTTCCCTGATGATTATAGATGTTGAGCATTTTTTCACGTTTCTTGGCCATCAGTCTATCTTTTTTTGAAAAGTTTCTGTTTGTGTCCTTCGTCCACTTTTTAATGGGGTTGTTTGATTTTTTTCTTGCTGCTTTTCCTGAGTTCTATATAGATTCTAGTTATCAGCCCTTTATAGGATGTGTAGCATGAGAATATTTTCTCCCATTCTGTAGGTTGTCTGTCTGCTCTCGTGATAGTTTCCTTGGCTGTGAGGAAGCTTTTTAATTTGATCAGGTTCCATTTATTTACTTTTGTTGTTGCTGTGATTGACTTTGGGGTCATCTTCATAAATTCTTTCCCAAGGCCAATGTCTGTAAGAGTTTTTCCAACATTTTCTTCTAGAATTCTTATAGTTTCATGCCTTAGGTTTAAGTCTGCTATCCACTGTGAGTTGACTTTTGTGAGAGGTGAAAGGTACGGATCCTGTTTTAGTCTTCTACGTGTGGCTATCCAGTTTTCCCAGCACCCTTTATTGAATAAGGATTCTTTTCCCCAGTGTGTGTTTTTGTCTGCTTTGTCAAAGATTGGATGACTATATGAGGGTAATTTTATATCTGGGTTCTCAGTTCTGTTCCGTTGGTCTATGTCCCTGTTCTTGTGCCAGTACCATGCTGTTTTAGTTACTATAGCCTTGTAGTATAGATTGAAGTCTGGTAAATTGATGCCTCCCAATTTGTTCTTTTTGCTTAAGATTGCTTTTGTTATACAGGGTCTTCTCTGGTTCCATACAAAATGTAGAGTTATTTTTTCTAGATCTGCAAAAAAATTATGTTGGTATTTTAATAGGGATTGCATTGAATCTGTAGATCATTTTGAGTAGTATAGACATTTTAATAATGTTTATCCTGCCTACACCATTTAAATTAGACTCCCACCCCAGACACCCTGGGCACTGGGAATTTTTAAATCTACCCAGGTGATTCTAATGTGCAGGGAAGTTTGGGACCCAGTGCTCTGTGCTTCAGGAATCAGTGGGGAAATCGCTTGCACTGGGAAGCTCTCCCTGACAGCTGTGTTGTGTTCCCCTCTTGGTTATCCCAGCTCCTTCCATGCAGAGCTGTAATTGCCCATTCTCAGCTCCCACACCAGACTGACCCCCCTGGGGGCAGGGACTGTGTTCTGGTCACCACTATGACCCACGCTTTAGCACAGTGATTCACAGTGTTGAATATACAATTGAAAATATGAACACATGGATGAATGAGCCAATATATCAATGGATGAATGAATTTAGGCATGACTATGTGACAAAAAGAGAGAGAAAGAAAGAAGCAGAAAAAAGAAGGAAGAAAGGAGGACGTTAAGAAGAAAGAAAGAAGGAAGCCAGGGACATCCACCAAATTGCTGTCCTTAGTTGCATGTGTTTGTCTTCTGCTGCATGACAAATTATCACAAACTTAGTGGCTTCAAATGACATGTATTTATTTTCTCATAGTTTCTGTAGGTCAGGGGTCTCGGCAAGGCTTAGCTGGGTCCTCTACTCAGAGTCTCAAGGCTGTGATCAATGTTGCAGCTGGGTGGAGTGCTAATCTAGAGCTCAGGGTCAACTTCCAAGCCCATTCAGGCTGCTGGCAGAATTTATTTCCTGTGGCTAAAGGACTGAAGTTCCTGTTTTCTTGTTGGCTACTGTCCAGGGGCCTACTTCAGCTCTGGGAGTTCATCCCTAGGACCTAGCTATGTGGCCACATCTATAATCCATTCATAACATAGCTGTATACTTTCTTTTTAAAAATTATTTTGTATATTTTTGCTGCTACTTTCTTCCAGGCCAACAGGAGAGTGTTGACACTTCACCTTCTTTCAAAGGCTCACATGATTAAGTCAGGCCCATGCAGGATAATCTAGCTTGTAATAATTCAAGTCAACTGATTAGGGACCTTAAGTACGTCTGCAAAATCCTGTTTGCTGTACAATGTGACATAATCATGGGAGTGATATTCCACTATATTCCCAGGTTCCTCACCACACTGAGGGCAGGGGCTATGCAGGGTGTGTGCATACCAGGTGGTGGGAATGTTGTGGCCATCTTGTGCCCCTGCCTAACCCTCTGCAGCACGAGCCCACTGCCATTCTGCCCAGCCCTGCTTTCCCACCTCACTAATTAGGACTGGACGGCTATTTCTTTGCCAAGATCACATTTAGCTAGCAGCACAGGTGCTAAAATAGGAAGGCCAGGCAGAGGGTTCAACATCCTCCTGCTCCATAGCTCTTCTGTCCAGCCCCTTTGAACAGGGAGACTTCCATTCGGTGACATGATCTTAATCGGGTGTTTCTAGAGCATACTGTGTTCCTTGCCCTGCTGTCTCCCTGCATGGAGCCCTCTGTTCCTAATTTATTTTCAGCCCTGAAGCTGAGCTCAGAGGCAGCATCTGGTTCTGCTTTTAAAACAAAGCTCTGGCTATGTCGAGTAGAGAAGCAGAGAAGTCAAACACACGCTTGTCCCCAAGGTCACCCAGCAACAGCCCAGCCTCAGTTCTTCCCTGCCCACATGGCCTCCTCCAGCATCCTGTGTTGTCAACACACACATTCTACTCACCTGGGCCTATTACAGGGTCCTGGGGTTACTGGATCTGCAGCTAGGTCAGAGCCACTGGGCTTTGGAAGCCCTCCCAGGCCCCGAATCCACTTAGAAATTCTACATCCATACAAGGAAAACAGAAACGAGGACAATGTGACTTACAAGGCTCGAGCTCCACTTTTTAGCTCTCCCTTCTGGCAAGTGAATGGCCTGCCTGCAAGTCTCTGGCCTCAACATTCAATATCCATAAACTCAAGTGACTGATGTGTCATTGTAGAAGCTAAACTATCCTAAAAATTCTTGCCAGAAGGAGCGACTCATGTGTGACCCCAGGTGGTGGGATGGCAGGCTTTGAGCTCTACCAGGGCTGCTGTTCTGACTAACTGTTGTTCCCACTTTGGTTCAAGTCTCAGGAAGACTGAGGCTTTCATGGAACAAAAATTATCATCATATAGAGGGCAGGAGAGACATGTGGCAAATTAGATGTGAAGTACAGACTCTCTTTGTTTGGTGGAAAAGACTGCCTGTTACATGTACGATGGCCACACCCAAAGGCATTGTATTTTCTAGGGCATGTTCACTTTCAAATATCCTATTGTGTTGCACCATAATTTGTGCTTGTCAAACCAGTTCAATCTTAGTCTAAAAATATGGTCACAGCAGTTATGTACTGGATTGAAGAGCAGAGGGGAGGGAAGAGGGGGGTAAGGCAGAGAAGGCAGGTATACTTCCTGCTAAGAGAAACCACAAAAAAGTAGGTTTTACATTCACTCTAACCCAACAGCTGAATTACCCCACTCCAGGGACTTAGAGGGAACCCAAACCAGGACACTGAAGGCATCTTCTGGCTATAGGGGTAATACTTTGATAAACCAATTATGGGGAGTGATTTGCTTGGGAGCTTAGCCCTCAGCACACAGGACAAAGGGAGGCAGGCCACACCTGCTAAAAATGGGGCACAATGGCAGAGCGTTGCAGAAGGGAGGGTGTGGGGGAAGGTGAACAGGGGCAGCAAATGCAAAACCTACCTGGTGTTTAGTTCGGCCAGTGGTGCATGGTGCACAAAGGCAGTGGGCCAAGGAGCAGGGAGAAGATAGGTAGGTCAGTTGCTACCACCCCTGCATGGAGAGCCCAACTTTATGATCATACATCTGATAAGGGTAGCCCTTAAAGCTATGCTGTGCCCATATTAAACACTCAGAAATGTCAATTATCATAATTGTAATTATTATTATTACTCACAAGGCATCCTTTCCCTTGTAGTTTTTAATTGGCGGCGAGGACAGTGCCACTTCCAATCTCTTCTCCAAATAAATATTTCTCTGTCTCTTCTGTATGTATTTGGAAGGGAAACACTGATGACAAAAACAAATAAACAAAGCCAGAATCTAAACTTGTGATCAGAGAGCTCCCACACACTGGCAACCCTGAAGGAGCCAGAGCCCGAGGCGTATGCCTTGTGCTATGTCGACTTTCCTGGGTTTCAATGCTAGTTAATGTTTCCGCTGTTGTCTTTCTTTTTAATTATGACCAAATGACCTTGTTATATAGAATGTGGTTCCTTGAATATGAGCAACAGAAGGCTAAGCAAACAGCGTTTCATGCTCTCATCAAACACAACCTACAACCACGTTAATATGGCACCTACTACTGATAGACGACGGTACTGATAGGTACATATACTGCGCAGTGATCGGCCAGGTCAGGTCAGCGGGTCACTTCGGTCACTACTCAAAGTCCTACTTTATATAGTCAGGTTTGGGATTCCTTCCTCCTAGCACTAGGCTAGCTCTCTAGCATCTGCGCCCTCCCTCAGTGGTGTTTTCCTCTGATACCACGTTCCTCCTCTGCTTGGCTTCAAACTAGGGCTTTCCTGTCTATACTAGGAAGGAAAATACAAGAACAGAAGGAGGATGGAAGAGGATACATAAGTTAGGGTCACATGAGCTGCAGAAACAAATAGATACCCCACACTAGAAGACTATTTTGCACTCTCCTAACAGCCCGGTGTGGGTGTTCCTCATCCTTCTTGTGGTGACGGAGGGTCTGAGGCTCCTGCCTCCGTCTTATGGCTCCACCATCTTTTGTCCTCAGAATCCTCTGCATTCCACTGGCAGATGGAGGAGAGAGGGTGAAAGACATACACCTACATACCCTCCTCAGCGTGGGGGCAACACACAGCACTCAGGCTCACGTCCCATCAGCGAGACCTGGTCATGAATGCCAGGGGGCTGGAAAATGGAGCCTGTGGAGAGGCAGCTGCTCCCAGCAGCGATTTCACATGATGCAAGAGATTGTGCGAGGTTCGGGTGGGCAGTCATCCATTTCTGCTACAAGGCATTTTGCAAGACCCAAGCAGGACCTGTTTGGTGTAAGCTCTAGTGATTATTACCTAACATGAGCACTGAAGACTCCAACGGACCAACTAATGATACTGATGGGGGCCTAGGGCAGAGAATGCATCTGAGCCCCAGGGAGTCCCTAAAGTGTGCTTTCTGGACTACAGTGGAGGCCTAATTTTCCCGCAAAATAGCACAATCCAACCCCACAATAGCAGCTGCCCCAGGCATCAAGATCCAGGCTCCAGAAGCCCCATGAAACACAAATGCCTATTTGATGACCCCTTATGGCAAAACCTTGCTAAGCAGATACTGGTTTATCCAGGAAAATGCGCAACTGGAAGCTACCATTGCTCCCCAGCTAACTGGATACCCTGTCATGCTCCAGCAAAAATATCAGATTATTTGAACTAGTTAATTCAAAATCCATTCTTCCTGGTCCCTTCCCTTTCAAATTAACGACATTTGCTGTAATTGATGGTGAGAGAGAGGGACGGGGCAGACGGAGGAGCACATGGTCCCTGGGAGCGAGGCGGCTTCACTCCTGCACCAAACCGAAATCGAGAGGAAGCTGGGCAAGAGGAAAGGCAGGGTGGCCGCAAAGTACGTGTTCTGGAAAACTAGATTTTAAGCACTGTTTTTTTTCCTGAAGGACTCGTAAAAGGAGCCAAGGAGAGAAAGAAGACTGCCTGGACAGCTGTGCAATTAGTGTCACAATGAAGACATTCAGAAAAGAGTGAGCTGTGTTCTGCTGGAGTCCCCTCGTCCCCGCAAAACTCTTGGCCCGGGTCAGCATGGCTTGGGTCCAGGGCCTCCGAGAGGCAGCAGAGTACTGTGGCGCCACCATCCGCCAGCTGGACGGAGGTGGGCAACCTATTTAACCCCTCCGTGCCTCAGTTTCCTTATGTGTTAGCGGCGGTTCCTACCTCACAGGGTCGTTACAGGGATTGAAAGTGTTCACACGTGTGAAATGTTTAGGGTGGCACACAGAGCACAGGAAATCCTTTGCAGATGTCTATCAAATACACACGGCTGGGTTCAAGCTCCCGTGTCCCTTTTCCATAGCTCAGGAGACTGTGAGCCAGTTCATCTAAACTCTGAGCCTTAGTCTCTTGTCTGTGAAACGAGGATTATTTTATGGCTTCACAGGTGGTGGGATTATCTGAGACTGCGGCTGCGACGTGCCTTGCCAGGTGCCTGCCACAGCGTCGGCAGCTAATAAATGCTAAGTGCCACCTCGAGCTGAATGTTTAAAGTATTCCCAGATCCCAGCAAGACAGAAAATGAGAGACTCCAGCAAACAGTGCCAGGGAAGCCTCTGCATATGGCAGCCCAAGTCGCCCAGAAGAGCGCGTGCCAGCCAGCACCGCAATTCGTGCTTATTTCACAGAATAAGGAGCGGTGTATGTGCTGAGCTCCCACCCGGGTTATTAGAGAGACATATGCAGCACGTCAACACAGATTGGCAGGGTGGGAAAACAAGGGGAAGTGGGGGAATACCTGGGGAAAGGTACTTAAGTAAGTGAGATGAATTTGGCTCCCGCAGACCTCAGTAGCATCTATACCAGAGTATTAAAATAGCACAGGCATGCGGCCACCGTCTTCCAGAATCTGTGTGAATCAGGCACTCAAAAAAAAAAGAGCGATGAGCTTTTCTATTTTAATAACAGGAAAACGCACAAGAACATGAACTTCTCTGTATAGAAAAACAATGCAAAGACTTCCTAACATCAATTCCAGAATGCCTGGAAGAGAATAGGATGTTAAACATCAGCCAGCAGGATGTTGAAAGACTCTCCCCGCAGCATAATCAAGTGTCTCTCTGGGCCACAGTGACAGGATGTGGGGAAGTGACACGATGTGATATTCAGGGACTGTGGCAAGATTTCTGAATTCTGCTCCTCTTTCTGAATGAATTTAAAAGAAGATACAGTTTGGGTGTGTGCGGATTAATGTGACTGCCCATGTGAGTGCCTGACTGGGTCCCGGCTCACGCCGGCACACACAGCACCTTCGATGTCGTGATTACCACCCCGCCTGGACATATGGGTTCAGCCAGCCACGTGCAATGGTCACCGGATGCTTTGGGAGGGGGTGGCTGCAGGGGCCACTGTTCCCAGTGCCTGGCCCTGTGAGTGCAGCTATACAGGCAGGCAACAAACACACATTCGGTACAGTTTTGTGGGTGGTTAGACATCCCCGAATGGGGCACATTGGGAGTATTATAGAAAGGAAGTTCGGAAGATCTCAGCCAGGAGGGGACCACTCCTTCATGCCCTCAATTATATTTTGTTCCCCCAATAAATCTAAGCTCCTAGAAAGCAGGGATTATCTTTCACATCTTTGTGTCCTAAGAACACCTCCATTCATTCATTCATTCATTCATTCATTTGATAATGACCACTTACTACGAGCCAGGCACTGTGCAGCCTCTGAAGTCACAAACATGGCTACACCAGGGTCTTTGCTCTGGAGGAGCTCAAAAATCACTGGAAGCATCATCTGTTCTGCGTGAGGCTGTCACTCCGTCCTCCGGGTCCCCAGTGCTCTTTGCACTGACTAATTAGCCCGGTATATGATGTGTCTGTCTCTCTTCTGCTCTGGACTGTGACTTTTCAAGGGCAGGCAGGGAGGACCACTCATCTCTTGACCCGGGCCTGGCCCGGTGTGTGTCACCAAGCAGGCATCCGCCAACGGTCATGAGGGAATGAATGGGAGTGTGCGAGGGCGGCAGGAAGGAAGGAATGTGTGCGCCGCGCCTGCAGGAGTGAATGCTGAAGACAGCGTGTGAGCTAATGGTCCGAAATACCTGAAGAGTCTCACCTAGAGCATCGTGTGTGATCTGTTTCCAACCCCTCTGAAGTATGAGAAATTTAGATTGATCATAGGGAAGACACCCCTGTTGCCAGAATGTTTTAGACACTGAGAACCGTGTACCCACCTTTCCTCCAACAATCTGTCCTTTAGAAAGAGTCTAGATTTCCCCTCGTCTGCTGTTGCCGAGGCATTATCCAGACTCCATTAGGATTCCCAGGATTTGGTGGCAAAATGCGACAGATACATGGCACGTCATCCTCAACGACAGAAAGCAAATGGATCACCAGTGGGCGTTTACGGAGCCACCAGCCCTGCCAGCATTCAGCACATAGCCAGACACACAAACACAAAAGTGACAACCAGGAGACCAGGAGCCCCTGTCAGATACCTCATGCTCTACAGGTCTGCTCAGGCCCCCAGCACTCAGCTGTGTGACTGTCCTACGAAAACACGTCCTCCCCAGGCAGAGAGGCCGTCTCTGACCAGAAAGCTCCACAGGTATCACCCCCGAAACCGATGTAAAAGCAACGATTCTCCTCTCAGGCGACCTTTCCTGACCTCTCCTACTGTGGGATGGCATCGTCACGGTGGGCTCTGCCCAGGAGCCGATGCCGGGGACTGTGAATCAGCTCCCGCCCCAGATTAACATTCAGGCAGAGGCCCTGGTGATGAATATTTTAATATAATGTTTACTGTTTACCCACATGAATGGCAAGAACTTGCATCTGCCGGTGCCACCTGTGCCCATGGAACTGCAGCCCAGACAGCCTCATCCCCAGAGAGCCCAGCTGTGTGGAGCAAAGAGGGGCGGGTGCGAGGGAGGGCAGGAGCCCGGGAGGAGGGAGGCATGGTGACGGGCTGGCGGGAGGCACAGACCAGGGAGATGGGAAGAGGGCCCACGGCAGGATCAGCAGGCAGGAGGAAGACACAGGGAGCATAGCTGATGACCCAGAAACGCCAGTGCTGGGAGGCTGAGCATCCGAGAAGAGAGGTGGTGGGGCCCGCTGGCTGGGAGTGGGTGTCACAGGGGTTGTGGCAAGATGAACAGGGAGAACAGAGCGTGTCTGATTCAAGCACACAGAGTGCGTTTCAGAGGAGTGAGCGTCTTGCTAGAGTTGGTGCAGCTATTTGTGGCCACGCAGCCACATGAACTCTCTGGAAGGTGGCTGGGCTGGTGCTCTCACCCCGCTGCCCAGGCACTGGCTCCTGTGGCTTGGCTCCAGGGCCTCTACCCCAGATCACAGCATCTCCTGCAAGAAAGGAGGGAGGCTAACCCTGGAAACCAACTGGGAGTTGGGAATGGAAAGGGTCACTCGCAACCTTAGTCCAGAATATTTTTGGTTTTGAAAGACTCCTGAAGGGGTCGGGGCAGATGCTGTCCTGGCTGGAACGGTAGCGACTGCTTCTTCCATTAAGCTTGTTGAAAGGCCAGTGGTGACTGTCTCCTGGTGGGTGCGGGACAGAGCCAGCTGCTCCCAACAAGCATCAGCCAGAGAGGCGGCCAGGTGTCTTCCGATGGCCTGAGGCACATACCTGCAACTTCGTCTGGGCACCCCCTGTTGCATGAGCAAGTAGATGCCCAGGAAAGTCTCTGCCCAGATGATGGGCACTTCTTCTAAAACGGCCTCGATTTTCCTGTTCACTTCGTCACCTGTCTGTTCCCCTTCCCTTTCCTTAGATCAGGTCTGGGTCTCTGACGAAATGTGGCTTTAGTACACATTCGATTTCCACCGCCCCCTTTTCTGGCTGTGTTTCCAGACTCCACGGAATGCTAAGCTCCTTGGAGAGACTGCGTGTGTCTGGGGAGGGAGAGAGGGGGCAGCTATCGTGCGTGAGGAAAAGACACCTGCCTTCCAACGGGGACGGCAGGGAATAGTGTGTCACCAAGAGAAATGCGCCGAGTCCGTTCTCTCCCTTGTCTCTGTGAGCGACCGCACACCCGTCTCTCACCCTCCTGCCTGTGTCCGTCCCTGCCCCCAGCAGCTGCCCGCCACCTGAGTGAACAGGAGGCCTAACGATATTGATTGTACTTCTGCGGGCCCATATGTAAGAACAGATTTTGTTTTTAACATTTTATTACAGAAAATTTCAAAAATACATAAAAATAGAGAGAGAGTTGTCAATGAACTCTGTGTACCAATCACTCAGCTATGAAAATCATCAACCCTGCATCTCTCTGTTCTACCCAAAACGCCCACTCCCCACACACCACCCCACATGCCCACGTAGGATTTTCTGGAAGCAGTTCTAACTTATCATGTAATTTCATCCATCAATGTCCGTGGATGCAGTTTTTACTAGAGCACGAACCCTTCAAACTCTCTCGGGCCCCCAAAACGAACTCAGGCCTTGGCACACACCTTCCTTTGAGGATGGGAACTCTGTGACCCCTCGTTTTTCAGGCCTGTGTCTCTCATCATCTTGCCCAAGCTACCTTTCTCAGAAAATTTTTATTATAAACAAATCAGCACCCCAGCTCATGGACAGCTTCCTCTGTGGCCTTGGGCAATTTCCTGTCTTCATTCCCTGATGAAATCATTTTGTAAGCAAGGCAGCCCATCAGAAAACACACCTGTATGCCAGATGTGCACAGCTGTACACGAGCAACTGCCAATCCACCTGCAGAACTACCTAAACAAGGGAGACACGCAATCTGATCATCAAATGACTCTTGTAAGTGGTAGTAGCGCCTGCAATATTCACAAGCAATAGGCAAAACAAACTTGGGCTTTCTCCAGAGGGGAAAAAAAACCCTAAAAAATAAATGGCCTTTTTTTCCCTCCAAAAATTTGATGAAATCTGTTTTGTTCATTGAGCAGGAAAACAAAGTGGTTATAGAAATAGTTACTAGGAAGCCTGACTTTGGGCCCCATATCTGATTGCCATCAATGGCTCTTGGCCCACAGTGAGTGACCTTCCTTTGTGACACTTTTAAATAATTCATGGATCCAGCTATGAAAAAGTTTATAGTTTAAAAATCTGGGCCCAGAAATTTAGACATAATTGCATAGACGGTTGTGTTCTGGTAGATGGTGCATTATTTGAGCTAGGACGGTCCGGATGGGTCCACTCACTTGTGCAGTCCTGAGACAATTACTTTACTGCTCTGGGGTCTGTTTCCTCATCTGCGAAAATGAGTGAATCGCCGCAGTTCAGTCTCCCTTGCTGGTAGGCAGGGAAAGAAGTCGGGAGGCGACATGCTAAAAGGATACTGTGAAAATAAGAGGAAACAAATTAATATTTGACCTTGTTATGTTTATAGGAAACCCATACATCATGGATTGAAAATGCATAATTCTTTTTGTTGAAATTGGAAAAAAGTATGTGTGTGCGTATATATCATCCAACTTTTTGAAAACCACAAGTGATAACACATACAAAACACCTAGAAAAATATCAGACTCTGAATGGCAAGTGTCATTAGAAACTGAGCGTGTCAAACAGGAAGTGCGCTCAGCCCACCGGCGCCATCCCCTCGCCCGTGCTCGGGACAGCGGATAGTTGGCAACAAGTACCCGAGTGGATGTCAGCGCCGCGGGGCCGCAGACAGACCGCAGGGCAGAGAATGAGGCTGTACGGTCTCCCTAGGAAGCCACCACCTCCACTCCCTTCTAGCCCTCCCTAAGGAAGTCCCTACCCACAGTCCAGCTTGGCGCAGCGACCGTGACGTACGTGGAGTCTGGGATGATCGGATTCTTTGCACAGCTCTTGGAGGTGACTGTAGAAAACCTTTACTTTTCCCAGCAAGAACTGCAGCTATGACCCTCCTCACCTGGTCTGTGGAGTGGGATAGTCGCCCTTTGCACGGGATGGCAGAGCACCTGGGGACCACGTGAGTCGTTCACTCGGAAGTAGACTTGCCTTTTGTGAGCAAACTCAAAGGGAAGGGGCTGGAATGCAAGAGGCTCTGGGTTCTATTCCTGGCTTGTCCTGAGTGACCTTGGACTGTTAAATTTTTCCAGGGTGGCTCCATTTGCCCACATATTCAGCAGGGATAATCACATCACCTTCCACCCTTACAGTGTCCACAGGGCATCTAAAATATTGTGAAGCTGCAGTGAGTCAATGAATAAGGTCCTCAGGGAATTGAAGTTCTAGGGCTGGGGCACATTCGCCACTACTTACCCCGCGGTAGACTTTAAATTCACCTGCAGTCTCAAATCCCATACACTGTGAACATCCCTCTGTGCTTGGGATTCCTGTTCTTGTACTTTAAACAACCCATCCTTCCGGGCCTTTCCTCACAGTGCAGGCACCCTTCATCCCTCACCTACCCCACAGCCCTTACCCATCCGCCCTTGGGGGCTGGTAAGGATGTTCCCTTCTCATTCCCTGTACCTCACTTGACATGCCAGCTTTTCATGGTGGCAGGGGCATTCTGGGAATGTCACCTCCTTGCTTCTCCTTGAGTGACATGTGCACTGGCCCATACTAGAACTTCGGTGGCAGCTGAGGATCAATAATCAGCTCTGATCCAAGTGACTTTCTTGGAGAGAGATGTCTGGGAACGATTTGCAGCTGGGCCAAAGAACAAGTCTGCTCAACTTAACCACCAAAGACCGTGCAGCCTCTGAGGATGCCCTGCCCGGCTCTCCCTGAATCAATTTCCCAGCCCAGCAAAGAAACCAGGCAGGGTTGTATTGAATCCATCCCACTCCGTTGCCCCTTGCTGCATTCCCAAATCACATCTGGCTTCTAGCCTCTCTTCCAACCAGTATTTAATCCTCAGTGGTGATCCTTTTAAGAAATTTAATTTCATCCTCCACTCTTCCCTTCCTACCCGACTTTGCCCATAAAAAAACAGTCCTGGGAATTTCCAAATTCTGACATCATATAAAAACTTTTGTTCTGCAAAGTACTTGTTTTCAATGCCTAGTTCCTCTCCCAGCACCATTCCCGGCGATGCACTGCCTGTTCCCGGGGTTTATAGATCTCTCATTTGCTGGCAGCGTCTTACAACAGCTTGGGAGTTCAGCCTTTTGAAAATCAGTCTGATTCTCTGCTTTTGCACTGCACCTCACAGTTTGCGCAGAATGGCGGTCTGTGCACTGAAGTCTCCTGAAGATATTATTATCTCTTATTTTTGGAACCACCTCCAGGCCCCACAGCAAACAGCTCGATGCCGTCCCCCAAGGCCCACATGGGCACACTCACAGCCACCGCACACCCTCCTGCATACCCTGCCCTTGGGTGGGAGGCTCAAAATCCCAGGTACCAGCAGAGAGCCACAGCTAGAATCCTGTGCTTCTACAAGTGATAAGGAGAAATGATATTAGTCATTAAAGTAACAATTTAAATTGATATTAAAAATAAGAGGGACTTTTTTTGGAAGCTTACCATGTAGCAGGCAAAGTGCTACCCAATTCCCACCAAAAATCTTTAGTGGTAGATACTATTATTATCTCCACTTTTTAGGTGAAGCTGAAGCACGAGGGAGTGAGCAGCTTGCTCAAAATCACACGACCGGGAATTAATGGAGTTGTGGTTAAGCTTAGCCTGCCTGGGTCCGAAGCCCACGCACATATCCACGGCATGACTGTGCTTTCTTAAAGATCAATTGGAAGCAGCTAAAGCAAAGGGGAGACTTTATCACAAGCACCCTGGGTGTCTGGTGGATCCCAAGAACAGGAGCTGGCCTCTGGAGCACCTGGAGCAGGACCCGAAGGCTGTCGGGGTGCTCCGGGTGCGAGATTCGGTCTTGACTTTCTCTTTGCGCGGCGGGGGCCTCCCTCCTCCAGGTCACGTCCTGGAAAATGTGGCTGCTCTCAGGCTCCAAGGTTGCCATGTTAGAACTTCACACTGATCCTCTCTCTCTTCCCTGATTTAAAAATGCCTTGGGGAGGGACCGACTGGCCAGGGCTGAGTCACAAAAACCATGGTGGCCACCTGGTTAGGGTGGAGGGGGAGGGAAAGAGCAGTTCTCCCCGGCAGCACCCAAAGGAAAAGAACACGGGGGAGATCTTCCAGTGGGAGCACCCTGGAGCGACCTTGGGCCAAATCGCCCGATAAGCTCAGGCTGCTCATCAGGAGGGTGGTGATGATGATACGTTCCTCAGGAACTGTTGGGAGAACAGAATAAGAAACTGTACGTACAATGCTTGGCACGTGCCTGACGCATGGTAAATGCCCAGTAAATGCTGCTATTACTATTATTAAGTCTGAGCCGCTGCAGGCTCACAGTGCCTGGCTCGATTTTATTCCTTACACATAAAGATTATTATACTAAATCCCTTGGCTCGCAAGAGTCTCAGAGCCCGTTTCTTTTCCATTTTGGAAAATTGGGGGTGGGGCGGGGGGTGGAGCTGTGATGTCCGTGGAAGAATCTATTCTAGGATGATAATGGATTCAGCATATGTGGCAGGGAGAGCTGGGAGTATCTAGAAATTTGTTTGTTCTGAGTTCACACCCTCTGTGTATTTAGACCAGAGAGTTGAGGGCCCTGAAATTGGGGTGAGTCCTCCCCAAACCTTCCCTCCTTGCCAGTGTCCTGAGTCCTTCTTGGCCTGTTACACAGACACTAAAATGGACGCGGCCAGGGAGATCTGGGAGCCCACAGCTCTTGAGGGAAGAAAATGGATTCCTTGCTACTGGCATCTTTGTCCTCAAAGCCATTGACAGCTGCGGAAACTTCCAGTGCTGTCAAGACCTCTCCTGCCTGCTCCCCACCACCCTCAGACTCAGGGAATCCACCACTTGAGCATATTCTTTGATTGGCAGGCTGGGGCTGAAGGAGGGAATCGGATACTTGGAAGCGTAAATGCCAAATGCATCAGTCTAATTTATTCAGACAAGTTTTCATCTGGGTATTTTCTATACTATCAAACTCTGTATCCTTCAGTGAAGACATTTGTCTTAGCTGAATAAAATCTCTTAATGGTTTAATAAAAAGCACTTAACTCAGTTTTCCTAGCTTTATGAGTGCCTTGAGGTCCTTTAGGAGAGCAAACATCTTTGCCAGGATCATTGAGGGAAACATAATTATTTTTCTGCCTTCTGACGTATTATTTTCTGGAAGGAACGGTTCCAGATGCTCATCATATGCTCGTGAACTCTCTGCAGCTCCGTCAAAGCATAGGTTATCTCAGTGAGGAACGAGTGGGGTCCCTCCTTCCTTCCGCAGGGATCTGCCGGTCCCTCAAAGACACCTCTACGTCTTCTTTTCTTTCTCTGCTGAAATAGCATCAGTGCCTTTATCATCGCTAATTTGCTCTGCTCAGAATAAATAGAGAGAAGAGTCTAGAGGTCAGTTAGAACCCAATGCCAGGAGCAAAAAGCCAAGCAGGAAATTGGGATAGTAGAAATTTCGTGAGAACAAAGACAGTTGGGGACGGGAAGGAGGACAGAATGAAATGCCACAGCGATGACTGAGAGAGAGAGAAAACTGGGAGAGCCGGAAAGCAAGACACGGCCAGGGGAGGGTGGACTGCACCGCGAGAAGGGAGGAGAGGCAAGGGGAGGGAACCATTTAACACGAAATGTCTGACTTCGAATCAAAAGTGTAGTTTATTATATCTCAAACAAGAAGCTACCATCTTAATGGTAGCTTGTTTATGCCTAGAGAGCAAGTAGCAATGAAATTGTGAAAAGCTTTTTCCACGGCTTGTTGAGAATAGAATATTTTCCTTGCAAGAAGTGGTCCAAAGCCTGGGATAAGTGGTAGTCAGTTGGTGCAAGGTCTGGTGAATACGGTGGATGACAGAGAGTTTCCAAGTCCAGCCTCTGCAGTTTGAGCAGCGTTGTTTGTGCAGCATGTGGTCGAGCATTGTCCTGCAAGAGGATTGGCCTGACTCTATTCACCAATCTCAGCTGCTTAATCACAAGCATCCTCATCATTTCATCCAATTGGTTGCAGCAGACATCCACTGTGATTGACTGGCCAGGTTTCATGAAGCTGTAGTGGATAATACCGGTGCTGGACCACCAAACAGACACCATTAGCTTTTTTTTTGATGAATATTCGGTTTTGGACAGTTTCGGCACTTCATCTTTATCCAGCCATTGTGCCAAACGCTTGCAATTGTCAGGAAGAATCCATTTTTCATCACATAACAATACAGTGTAGAAATGGTTCGCATTTATGTCATGACAGCAAAGAAAGACAAGTTTCTAGAAAATTTCTCTTCTGATGCTCGTTTAATTCCTGTGGAACCCATCTATCCAGCTTCTTTACCCTGCTGATTTGTTTCAAATGGTCCAATATTGTTGGAATAGTAATATCAAACCTTGCTGGTAATTCATGCATAGGTTGAGATGGATTTGCTTCCACTACAGCTTTCGGCTCATCATTATCCACCTTGGTCTCAGGTGGCCCGTGTAGCTCATTTTAAGATTAAACTCACCAGAACAAAACTTCTCAAATCATCGATGCACTTTGCATTCATTAACCACATCTTTTCCAAATACCTTGTTGATATTTCGAGCTGTCTATGCTGCGTTGGTTTCACAAACGGAACCCATATTCCAAAACAACATGAATTTTTGACTCATCCATGGTTTCACAAAAATTGCTTTAAAAAATGTGAAAGATAATCACAAGCCAAACTGTGCATTTGAAAGACTGAGGATGTGCCTTACAATAAAAATAAAACAAGAGTTATCAAAGTGAAATGTCAGAGATATCAACTGTCAAACTTAGTACTTGAGGGAATCGCACATTCCATACTTAGTAACCTGATACTAACCAGGAAAGCCAAGGTGAAGGACCAGAACACCACACACGGCAAGGCTACAGCAGGAAGCGAGGAGAGGGAAAGAGCACGGGGCAGGAGTGTAGGGAGAGGGGAGGACGAGGGTAAAGAAGATGTGTGGGAGGAGAGAGGAAAAGTGATGCATTCAGGGATTGCGATGGTTGGAATGGAGACTTCCATCACTGGAAGGGAGAGCAGAGATGGTTTTCATTTTACCGAAAAGTGAGTAAAGATGAGGAAGCGTTAGGTGACCTTTCACTCGTCTGTCCGTCCGTTCATTCAGTGAACAATTATTTGCTGAGCACCCTCGTGTGCACGGGGCTATGCGGGGCCCTGGGCCGTGGGGAGTAAGGTGCGCGTGGCCCTTGCCCACAAGGAGCTCACAGTCCAGCGGGCACGAACCACCAAGCCGGCCCAGGCAGCACCGCAGGGCGAGGGTTGGGGTGGCGCCCAGGCCGTGGGAACCAGCAGGAGAAGCCCCGACAGCCGTGCGTACAACATGGCAGCAAGAGCGTGGGTGGGAGTGAGCCGCCGCCTAGAACCCGCCAGCTTCGCGGACTCTCAGCCTGCACTGCAAACCTGTCTCCTGGTTCCCAGCCCCGACACCTGGCTGCCTTGGGCTTTGGTTTTGTGCCCCTCAAACGCCAACGTCCTGACGAGTCCTCTCTAACCTGGGAACAGAGGACCAAATCCCAGAGCAGCCGCCTTTGCCGTCTGTCGGAGGACCCTTCAGTGGCTCTCTCTTCTCCTCAGGATCAAATGCAAACTCCTGCGTCCGGGCCTTTTCCTTCCGGCCCGTGTTTACCTTCTGCCCGTGTTCTTGTCCATTCCCCTTCCCCCCGTGTGTCCTGCCCATACTGAAGTGTCACAGGTCCACGAACGGGCCACCATTCTTTTACATTCTCACAGCGCCCTGACGCACAGTCTGAACTCACCCAAGACTGCGCAGACTCCACATCCTCTCCTTCTCCCCCTAACAAGCTCTTTCACTCAACCCCTCCCTCTGAGCTCACGCACATCAGGGGTCCCTTCCCCTCGGCTCCCACTCTCTCTCACTGCAGTCACCACTCGACATTTTAGCATCTCTTGACGGGTCTGCCTCACCCAGGGAACTGCAAGGCCCTTGCAGGTGTGGACGTACCTGTTCACTCACCTGTTCATCACCAGCTTGCATAGCTGCTTGCTCACGCACGGTGTTTCGTAAACGCTTGTGGAGCTGACTTGAAAGAGTTCCCAGTGAATTGAGTTGCAGACAGTCCCTAATTTGGCTTGAAGGGATTGGTCAACCTCCCTTCCCATTGGAGACAAGGCAAATTTTGGTCTGCAAAACAGGACAGCAGGCTTCCCAAGGAGAGTCCATGAGGTGAGGTTTCAATTGGGCGAGGTCTTGGTACCCGCTGGCTGCATCGGTGCACAGACACTGCCCAGGGCGAGAGGCAGGCTTGAATTTCATCTCTCGGTACAAGTCCCACACTCTTAGAACCTTAGAGAAGTTTGGGCAAGTTTGGCTCCTATAACCAATCATTAAGGGAGCAAAGGCGTCTTGACTCCTTCACTTACCGCATCGTTTCTAGCCCGTTAATTCATTCCTACGTACAGCTGATAACTGCAAAGCACCAAGTTAGACGTTCACTTTTGCAGTGTACTTTTTCAGTGTACGTTTATTTTCATACGCCTGGGGCACAGATATTACAGTTCTCTGCTAAGTAAACTTTAGTCAGCATGCTCCTCATTGGCCTATGGTAGCATAAAGCCTACGGTTCGTGCGATTCATTTTATCTTTTTAAATTTAATAAGATACAAGTTGGATGGCCATTACGGGTCTCCTGTTGTGCATGCGAGAGCCGGAAACAAACATGGATAAAATTAACTCAGGTTCATTATGCTCAGCAAGAAAAGCTCTATCCTTTCCAGTCTCAGAGCAAGGCCACGCAGGCGAAGTCTGGGAAGAACTGTTTCCGCTTTCTCCACTCTCCTGTATGCATGTGACGTAAATAACGTGACAGTTAACAAGTAGGTCTCATCAACTTGGTCATCTCGTAAGCTGACTTGGTTCGCCACAGTGCGGCCCGGTGAGCATTATTCACCTGTTCTTTGTTCATTCAACAAACACTTACTGAGGACTCTGTGCCTGGTCTTGGGCCAGGTGCTAGCATCCAAAGGTGAAAGTAAAGAAAAACTGTCCCTGTTCTTGAAGGACTCACAGCTTACACACCCGGAAAATGACAATAAATTGGCCCTTCCACGTTGGCATGCAGTGTGACAACACCGGAGGAGGGGCGTGGTTGGGAAGGCGAGCACATCAGGTGGGCTGCATGAAGGAGGTGACCCCAGGCATGATCCAATTGGCTCTGGAACAGAGCAATGCCAACCATAACTGGTATCGCCCCCGACTCTCAACAGGAGGCACCGGGACAGTGCTCTCTGGGCAGAAGAGCATGGTTGTTCCTAGATGAAAGTTCTGTGCCAATCTGGATTCCCAGATTCCTGTCCGGGACACCACAGTGAGGTTTGAACTGGGGGAATTCTCTGGAATGTGTCTTCTAGCAGTGCTCCAATCAGAAAGATACACCAGAAAGCAAAACCCAACATTTAGCCAAGAGTCAATTCCTCCGCCAACCCACCCGCCACCCCCTTTCCCAAGCCACTCACAAGAACAAAGTCGGGTCAGGGTTTTGCTCTGCTCGTTCTGCTGGGGCTGTGTCATTCTGTGTTGTGGATGCCTCAACAGCACTGGTCTTCCCGGGGTTGGAGAAGTGTCCCGCCTTCTCTCTAAGCAGCAGAGAGAGCAAGCCCTTGTCTGTACCTGAAACCCTCTTTGAGGAGGGTCTGAGGAAGGGAGCACCCTGGAATTCTTCTCAGAATCTCATCCCCAGAAGCAACGTTCAGGATGACTGAGAATTTTCCACGCCCTGGGTTCTCCCTTCAAGGATCAGCACCAGCGCAGGTGTTGAAAAACGTTAACAGTGGCCTCTGCTGACCAGACGTAGCATTACCACCTACTTACATCTTGTCTGGGTATTTTCATTTTCATTCATTCTTTTGTTCACTCACTCATTGAGTCAGCAATTTTTTAGGGAACATTTATTGAACATTTACTGTATGAAGGACTAATAAGATAATGTGATTCAAAGGGTACAAGGAAGAAGGCCCTTCTCTCCTTTCCCTAACCCGGATTTTCTCTCTCACTACTCCAGACAATGCCTGAAATGTGCAAATTTCTTTCTCCTGGGTGTAAAGCCTTGGTAGTCCTCATGATGCGACAATGCAGAGGGTTTTCAGTTTAAGGTAACATATTACTACTCAGTAGTCATTAACACCTCAGCAAAAAATAGTTTATTCTATTAGAAAAAAAGCATCCTTGGGGTGAATAAATACAGAACCACGTAAGTTTGGATCGATAAAAAGATAAGAAGTGATCTGGGATATGCCACTACCATGATGTAATGCAATGCAACTCAAAGAGCTAAAAAAAGCGAATTTAGGACATTAGAAGCCTGGAGAAAAGAAGGAGGTCAAAGAAAAGGCAGTAAAACTAGTGGCTTTGGGGGCTATGTTCTGAGTTCAAATCCAACCTCTCTCATCTATTAGCATTTGATTTCAGGTGAGCTTCTCAACCTCTCTAAACCTTCCTCCAAAACCCTCATCTACCACATGGGAATGGAGCTATCATTCATGCGTACGTCATGTGAAGCACTCAGCGTGGTGCTGGGCACAATGGAAGGCTCCGGTAAACGTGGGGCCGGTCATGACGACTAGAGGGAGGAACACACTGTCTGGAAGGGCCAACTCCACCCCTCAAGGTTTTGACCAAGTCCAAATGCTCGTCACAATCTCTGGGCCGGTTGTTGGCGCTGCCTTCTCAACTCTGCAGATCACAGCCTTCGGGCCACACCCCAGCTCCTGACCATGCAGCTGGGGAATGGGGCCACGGACCAGTCCCGAGATCTGCAGGAAGAGTCTGGGGAACATGGAGACAGGAGCTACTTTTCAGTGTTTATCTAGAATCCCACCAGAATCCTATTCCTGGAGATGGGAGATAGATTTGTCGATGGTTACTCATCTTCCAAAATTAGCATTCCTCATTAGCTTGCTGGAAAATGCGGCTACCCACAGCAGCTGGGAGGATTTGCAAAGGAACCCACCAGCCACAAAGCATATCAGAGCGACACCGTAAGATCCCTAGAAACCCGCATCTCAGATCCGGGGTTCATTGCCTCTGTGGGTCAGTAGTCAACGAGCAGCCAAGCAGTGCTCTTGTGTTCGCTTGGTACCAAGGGCAGCGTGTGGAGCTAATCCGAATCCCAACCTCAGGACTCTGGCTATCAAGTTCAGCCGGGAGACCTGTGTGCAGTAGGGTTCAGGGAGAACTCAGAGAATTTGGGGTGCTGAGTTTGAGGTGTTAGGTCACCAGAATCAGTATCACTGGGGAGGAGAGAGAGACGAAGTCTACCCACCCACTTGGAGGGCCCCCACGTGAGCAGGCTAATCATCTTAAGGTAGAAGACACTGACGCATGTCAGGGAGACCACCTTGCTGGTGTGTGGAGGGGATTATCAGGGGGTGCCCTCGGGAGGAGTCCTCTGGTTGTATTCCAACCCAGTGCTAGGAAAATAGTTACCCCTAATTCCTCAAGGAAACCATCAGCAGAGAGAGTGCCCTTCCCATCTCAGAGAGGGGCGGTCGGGCAGCTACCTGGGGAGTGAGCAAGAGTCAATATGGGGCGAAATCTTGCCAGAGGGTGAGAACAAATTGTCCAGGGCCTGAATCCCAGCTCTACTTGGTTTGTAATCTTCGCAGGGATTTTTGGTTTTTGGGTTTTTTTTTTTTCTCTTCTGAACCTTAATTTTTTCCACCTATCGAATGGGGATAATAATGTCAAGCTCCTACTGTGGAGACGAAATGAGGTAATAATCTATGTGAGGGACTTGGCAGAGGTAAGCGCTCAGCGTACGCAGACTGATAGAACCCGCGAGCCAGGATTTACTAGCCCGTAAGCGTAGCGTAAAGCCCTGTTTCCTTCTAATGTCTGCGTGTGTGTGGTAGGAGCCCCACCGGCCTAACCACCAACAGCAGGAAACAGAGTTTAGCAAGAGGATGCCGACAGCTTAAGCACAGTTCCTAGAAAAACGCGAGCATATCATACCGTGGGTCAGCAGCCACACTACCTTCCTGTATCGGCGAGGTTCCTTCACGTCCTTCTCCACGGGGGTGGGAGACTCTGAGCCAGGCACTGCCCTCCTTCCAGCCTCTCATCCATCAACCACTCCGGTGCCTCTTGGAAGGAAAGTGCGGATGGTGGATTTTTAAAAACAAGAGGAGGATAGGTGCCCCAAAGGATGCTGGATGGGATATAATTCACTCACCATCACAAAGATGAGCCCAGGTCTGGGTCTGCCCTGCCTCTTGAGCCCACCTCAAAGGCAAGTGAAAGTTTACAAAGTGCACGATCAAACCAGGAAACTGAAGCACAGAGAGCCAACGTCATTTCGCCCAAGGTGAGACCACGAATTAGTGTTTGGATTGGCCCCATCCCTGCTCCCTGTTGCCCTCTGCTTTCTCCCTGCACTTTTCCAACTGCTCTGTTCCCCTCATTCCTCTCCTCCTCCTTCCCTCATGTGCTGTTGCTCCACGCGGACAATCTATGCACTCGTAGTAAAAGTTGGGTTTTCTCACCCCGAAACTGTACAGGACTGTGTGTATGTATTAAACTGGGAGTCCCCAGTTATCTACTCTAAAGACAAGTGACAAAAAGTGAAAAATCTGAGAGAGCAATTACACGTAACCTCAAATGTTTCATTTTTAGTTTGAAAATAAAATACATGCCCCTCTATTTGCAGCACATTTAACTTCTCTGCTATGTCTTTGCCGTCACTAGTACTGAAGTGAGTTTGCATTCTCTGAGCACCCAGAAAGTGGCAGCAGAGGAGTGAGCCACCCGGAAGCATGCTGGCTGGCAGGGGAAGCTGGCTGGGGACCCAGCACTCGCCCTGCAAAGATCCACACTTAAGTGGCCTCCCCGCACCACCGGGGATGAAGGACTCTGCAGAGGAGTGGCACACTCGGGGAGGTGGGGGGACAGGGGACTGGTAAAGGTCTCTTCCAGCCCTGTGTTTGTGCGAGGACTGCCTGAGTTTGAGTCGCATATGTGCGCTTCAGCACATCTTCATCTAAATTTCTTCCAAATGCTTCCCTGTGTTTCTTCAGATCTCCTCTATTTAAGCCCTGATTCCCAAGCCAGGAGCATCTTTCTGGGTCTTGCATTTGTATAATTTCCCTTGCGCTGGGCTTGTCCGTTTTCATCAGCTGGTGCACTGCACAGGGCGGGAGCCAGGGCCCCGTACACTGGGCAAAGCACCGTGTATGCCCAGCACTTTATAAACAATACAGACAGACGAGAAATCGGCTAACACTCGAGATAAGCGATTGACACAAAAATCCACATGTAGATAGCGTTGCAACGAGAGGTAAAAGGACAACTCTCCGCGTGGGGTTAGAGGAAGCGAGCTCTTCAAAAAGATAAATGTTACAACCCAGCAAATTTCATCAGCGAAGATATTCTAAGCAGGTTCCTCTGAGTATGTGTGGAACATATGAAAACGGCATCTCTCCTCTTACGCGGGAGCTAGAAAAGAAAATGTTATTAGTGGGAATGACATATGTGAGCTTCGCCGCGCATAAATATACGATGTCTATATATATCATATGCATAATAATAACACCTCAAATCTATATGGTGCTTTTTTTCCCAGGAACTAAAAATGATCCATGGTTATTATTATCTCATTTATCTTTGCAGATGTATTTCCTTATATTTTGCTAGCGTATCGCCAAAATATAGAAACATTTAGGAGCTATTCTTTTGGCTCTTCTTCCCCATGCTCTCCTACCTTTCCTTCACACTCTGCTGAAGATGCAGTTGGAGGAAGGAATCGCAATACTGTTAGAGGATCCTGCAATTTGTTCATAGGCCTGGATAGCGGAAGCCTCACCGGTGCTGTTACAGGGCTCCAAAGACGCACAGCTATGAGTTTGCTACCCCTACCCCAACTCTGAGCTTCCAGAGTTCCAATTCCCAAAAGGGTCACCATTTAGGATTTGGGTAATATGCCGGGTAATACATCTGTTACTTTACAGAGCAGAGGTTACACATAAACCTGTTATTACCTGCTAATGCTTTTGTAAAGTCAGTTAGCAGATAACTTAATCCACTTTCCAGCAAGCCCGGAAGGGACCATTGGTTTTTTAATTGGGAAGTGTGGCTTGGTGAGGAGGAAGAGTGGAATGTGAGTCGCTTCGGACAGCTCCAAAGAAGGGAGGCCCAGAGTGCCCAGACCCCAGGCAGGTCTCGGGAGGCCCCGAAGCAGCAGGAGGATGTCGGGGACTGGGGACCAGGTGTTCCAGGGAGGGAGATGTCCAAACGGGGAGGTGGAGCGTGGAGCAGCAAAACCACCGACGGGGCAGCTCCTCCCCAAGGCAGCGTGGCAATCCGGACAGTGCGATGCGTTAGGAAGCTACTCTCACCATGCGTCATGTTGTAAGTTAGACTTTAGAAATCCCATTTTACAGATGTCTAAACTGGTGCTCAGAGAGACTGGTTTTCCTGAGATCATCCTGCCCCATGGTCATGGCACATGGTGGGCTGCTTCTAGGCTCTGGGGGACAGTCACGTGGTCACCAAGGATTTCCGCCTGCTGTCCCCAATGTCCAAAGATGGAATACAGTGAGAACAGATGGCAGGTTGCTAAGCATAGGTGTGTTGATGAATTTATGGCTGCTGGGCTGAGCACCCACGTGACATTTCCTTGATTCTCCCCTCTGGGCTGCCTCTGGTCCTCTGTCCAGCTCTCTTTGACTGCCACCGTGGCCCTTGTGTCATTGACTTTAAGTTCCCTGTTTCCTACAGAGATAGCTTGTGCCTTAAAATATTATTTTGTGATGAGACTACTGAAGTTTGGAGGGGAAGCCAGATAATCTGGAAGAAATGCCAGTTTTAGTCCTTAGATCATTTCAAATTTCTCATCATGTCTTCTATTTTCTCCTTCTTATATTTACATATTGACAATAAGTAAGTTGGATAGGAACAGGTGTTCTTTTCTCAACCAGGATAGAATAAAAACAGGAACATGGAGGGGGGGAGCGGAGGCGAGGTCTGAATTCTATTTGAAGAGTAACTGGGGAAACCTTCCTGAAGGAGGCAGTGTGGATTTTGAAAGACGAACATAAACTCACCAGATTAATACAAAGAAGAAAAAGAGTATTCCAGGGAACAGAGTACACACAGGGCACAGCATGGGCAAAGGCACAGCGGCACTGTTGCAGAACTACAAGCATTTTGCATTCGTGTGGCAGAAACTCTGAGTAATGGGAAATCATAGGAAACAAAATCAGAGAAGTATACTAAGGATCACATGATCAAGGACTCCTTTGTACCCAAGAGTGTGGGTTTGTCCCTCTCGTTCCAAATGTTAGCACATCCACAGCACTTAGCATATGATTTCACAGAACACCTTAACCAACTCATCGACGCCACCCCTCTTCCTCCTCAAGCCCTTAGGCGACAGGGATCATAAGCAGAAACGTGAGGTGATCCCCAAAGTTTTTCCCTAGCAAGGGAGGGGAGAGAGATGGGGGGTCGATGCTAGGGGCAAGCAGATCAGATAAAAGATGTTGGGAAGACACTGGATGAGTCAGTGAGGACCTAAAGGGAAGCAGTTCCGGGAACGGAGGGAAGGGGGGACCAGGGGACACAGAGGTGGGAGGCGGGACTTGGCAACGTGGGTGACAAAGACTCCACTGGGCATCGCAGGTGCCCCGGGACTGTCTGAGCGGCTGCGGCAATGGACCCCCTCACCTTGACCCAAGTCACTCACTTAACAAACTCTTAGAGCACACTCTCCACATCAGGAATTGTTCTAAACACTCAGAAAATACTAACTAATTTAATCCTTAGAACAGTCCATGAAGTAGGTACCGTCATCACACCCACCTCGCGGATGGAAAAGCCGAAGCTCGGTGAGGTCACGCAGCCGGTGTGCGGTGGAGCCGGGGTTCTGGAGTCTGTGCTTCTAACCACCACGCTACGCTGTCACTCGGTTCATTCGGGAGCAGTCAACACGTATCAGCTGAGTGCGCACCTACTACGCAAGCACTTTGCCCACGGGTCAGTGGCTGCATTTCAGACATTCAAAGACAGAGCTCAAAACCACTGTCACCGCCCTCATTCTCTATCTTCCAGAAGTTTCCAGATGTCCCCGTTGGCCTTGTTTCGGGGCATACCTGGCTGTGGATGCCCTCTTCTGCCCTTGGATCACTTTCCTCTCCCAAAGAAGGAGCTCAGAGCCCACTGCTCCAATCTCAAGCTTTGGACCGTGTGCTAGTTTGCTTGGGCTGCCGTAACAAACTGCCACAGACTGGGCAGCTTAAACAATAGAAATTTATTTCCCCACAGTTCCCGAGGTGGACGTCCAAAATCAAGGTGCTAGCAGGGTCAGCTTTCTCTGAGGGCTCTCTCCTTGGCTTGCAGGGGGCTCCCTCTTGCTGACTTTTCACACGGGTCTCTGTGTGTCCCGATCTCCTCTCGTGAGGACGCAGGCAGATTGTATTAGGACCCACCCAAACAGCCTCATTTTAAGTTAATCATCTCTTTAAAGTCCTTATTTCCAAGGAGGTCACATTCTGAGAGACGCAGGGTTAGGACGTTAACATATGAGTTTCGGGGGACACAACTGAGCCCATAACAGGTGTCTCCTTTACATCGTCATACCTGGCTCATCAGGCAACTTTCTCCCAAAGACACATCTCTGGAAAGACCTCATCTTACAGAAATAAAATGCGTTAAATTGAAACAATCCACCAGTAACATGGATCTTTCCAAAAATGGGGAATTTGTGTGTGATTCCTAAAGTGACATCCCTCTGCTTCCGAGGACCGGCTTGAGCTCTGACAGCTCAGAGGGGGCGACAGTGATGAAAGCGTGCAGGCTAGCCATGAATCTCCTCATTTTAATGCACTTCATTAAAACCAGCATTTTTCATTACAAAGGCCTGACAAAGTGCGTATTAGACAGAAATGCATGTTAAGCTGGCATTGATCTTTCCGAGGAGATGGTACATTAAAGAGCGCGCTTCACACGCTGTTAACCGCTCGCACATGAAAGGGAAGCGAGAATCAAAGGCAAAGTGCTCCAGCCTTATCCCTCCAGCATCTCTGTGGCTACTCGCCGGGGTCGAGTGGGCAGAACCGGGCAACCAGCAGGAGCCACCCAAATCGCGTTTCGAAGGCTATTTAGACATTCGGGCCCCAGCCATCTTCTCTGCCCGCTCTACTGGCCTTTCTCCATGACCAGGAGCCCACTGCCAGAGTCCCGGCTTGCTTTTTCCATCCCGGAGCTTCCAGTCCCTAGGAGAGGATGTGAGTGGTTCCAGTCTCCCACGGTGTTTCTTGTGCAAGGGGCAGTGTCGATCAGAGAACAGGGCCGGTCGCGTCTCTGGGGGTCTGCTTGTGATTAGCATGCCTGTGCCTGCATGTGTGTGTTACTGTATGGACAGGAACAGGAACCAGAATTTTGATGGAAACAAGAGGAAAATGCATTTGGCAGCTGGGGAAAGAAGCAGTATGAGGAAATCGCATGCCTGGGGTTTCCTGCAGCCTCAGATAGAGTCGTGGCTTGTCTTTAGACAGTCAGCTGAACAATCCTCACCAGGATTCCTGTCTGCTCAAATACAACAATTCCAGAGGAGCAAGCGGGGCTTAAGTGCTCAGGGCTAATCCTGCCAAAACCGCTTCTTCCAGGACCACGGCTTATATTAAGACGGACACCTCTCCCATCACGGCTACATTCTCCGCCTCTGCTCCAAACCCTTCCGTCCCTCTGTCCTTCTGTCCTTATTCCCCATCTTAACTTCTGCTTCCGAAGCTGGACACCCTGCTCCCCCAGGCACAGGGGTGGGCCGTGAGACAGACCATGGTGGTGGCCCTGCAGTGCTGTTCTGGAAGGGCGGCTAGACCATCTAGGTTTGTGTAAGTACAACCTACGATGTTAACACAACGAAATCACCTAACAACGCACTTCTCAGAACATATCCCCGAGGTTAAGTGGCGCATGACCGTGTTGATATCGTAACAGGTACAGCCTGACATGATCACGGGCTCTGTCCGGGACTCCAAGGGAAGATCTTTACAGCTGTGAAGCAACACGCACAGAAATGGACAGGGAAGAACATAAATGAGCTCATCACTCAGCCCGATGTATTAACTTCAGTCTTGTCATGACTCATAAGGCAGTTCTTCTGTTTCACTAATCGTGGTGTATTTGTTGCCCTTCTCTCGCTGTCCGATTCAGATGCATCAAACAAGGGCAGTGACCCTGCTGTTCTCGGCAGCACAGACTGGCTTCTTCCTTCCACCCCGCGGTGGCCCCACCATCCTGCCGCCGTCACACCGAAAAATTCCTAGTGCGTCCAAATCCCTCTCTCTTCATTCCGTCTGCCTCTCTGCAACGTTTGGCAGCATCAGCCTCTTAGCCAGTTACTGGCAAATGTTCGTTGACCTCCCACCTGGTGCCCAGCCCTGTGCCAAGTTTCCAGCCAGCAGTGATGCCGGGCGTGGCCACTGCATGTCCGAAGTCAGAGGCTGATGGCGAGACCAGGGAATATGCAATCACAAAGCACACGGGCGCCTCCTGCTGAAGGGAGGCCTGGGAGCACCGAGGCAGTCTAGGAGGGGGCCCGTGTCTGCTCCAGACTTCTGCGACGTGCCTTCCGGCTTGTTCTCTTCCAACCCCTCTGCTGCTGATGTCCCTTGAGTCCTCAGCTTCAGCCACGTCTCTGTGTCCTTTATGTGCCTTCTTCTCTGTTCACTCTATACATGTTCACCATGCTGATGCCAAGGAATTTGTCCCAAACCAAGTCTGAAGCCCAGGTCTCCCATGTTTAAGACTGCTGGGTAGATCCCACTCCCTCTAGAACTGCGCCGGAGCTCCCAGTCTGCCTTCTGAGCTCCTCGCGGTCCCGTTCCAGACCTGTCTCTCCTCTCCTGCCCTCAACTACCAGGCAGGCCCCAGGTCAGCCACGAGAGGCCACGAAATCCTCCCCACACCCGACACTGTAGCTCCCCCCATCTTTATGTGTATCTTCCCCCAGCTGGGAAGCGCTGCCCACATGCCTACCTCAGCCCCTGCTTGGGGGATTTCTGCTCATCCCAGAGGTCCAGTTCGAAACTGTCCGGACCCAACCACACGTTGCTAACCGCCCTTTGAGCTGTGCTCTCATAGCAATGATGAGGCCTCTGTTATAATTCTCCACTCGAACGAACTCCTCGAAGGCAGAGGCTGTGTCTTCACTGTTGTTGGAGCCTAGGAACCGGGTGCACATCTCCCGTGCAGCCCTCCCTGGCCCACACTCGCTGAGCTTCTCCAACCAGCAGCTGGGTAGGTCCTGCAGACTCAGCAGCCCAAACCCGAGCTGCTCAAGGTCTTCCTCCCTGAATGCTCCTTTTCCTGAATTCTCTGTCTCCATCGGTGGCGATCTCCAAACTGAAGCTCACTTTGAGTCCTCCCTGAGGCCTGCTTTCTCCCCCTTCTACTTCTTAAATACTCCTCAAGTATCCGCCCTCCTCTCCACCCCACTACCAGCACCCCCTTCTGGCTTCAGGGACTGTCACCCGGGCTGCTGCATCAGCCTCCCAACCAGCACTCTGCCCCGGCCTCCTCTAGGCCAGCCTCCACCCACTGCAGCCTCATGCTCACCTTTTGTGATGAGAACCCTGCAAAAGTTCCCTTTCACTACTCAAAACAAAACAAAAGCCCACCATGCCCAGCACAACTGCTGCGTGGCTACCATGCTGGCCTCCTCTCCTCCTGCTCCCCGCCCGCACCTCGGGCTCCCGCCACACTGAGCTCATGCAGGTCTCTCATGCTGGCTCTCACCGATGTGGGCCCTCCTGCCTAAAACGCCCTCCCCCGGGCTCCCACTGTTCGTCCTTACGACTACACATAGGAGCAGCTTCCTCAGACTTCTCCCCACTTCCTGAGGTTGGATCATTCCATCTCCTCCGTGTTTCCATAATCTCCTCAGCATGTCACCGCTGTTGCACTTACCACAGTCTCCTGCGGTCCTTGGAGTCAGGAGCCATGGTGTACATAACAAGTGCTCCATAAATACTGAATAAGTGAAAGTATTTTCTCAAAGGAATGCCTAAAGATAAAGGAAATGAACTAGTAGTATATACCAGCTGCTTCGTATGCATTATCTCAACGAAGTCGCACAGGAGCTCCACGGGGCAAGTATCATCGTCCCCATCCATGTACGACTGAGGAAATCAGGGCTCGGAGAAGGTGATCCCCAGAGACAGAGACGGAGTGCCGATTCCAATCCACATTTGCATCTCCTCGCCCACGCCCTTCCCCCACACTGTGCCGCCGCCTCCACCCGAGCAGCTGCGGCAGCTCTCAGGCCCTCAGAATATCCAGGAAGGACGTCCCAACTTCCCCGAGATCAAGATGCCCCATTCCTCTGCAGCCGCCCCAGCTCCTCCGCAAACCTCCTCCGTCGTCCCGCGTGTCTGCAGGTGTGGAGCTGAGCGTGGCTTTCTCTGCTGCCGCATCGTATCACAGACGTCTGTCTAGTTTGCCGTTCACTCCTCCTCTCCCTAAGGACACATTCGCGTTGTGTTAGTACCTTAAAGGCAGGCTTCTCTCTTTGCAGTGGGCGTGAATCCATGTTTTACTGGCATTTGCATTATGGGAAATGCAGTGCTTTATATATTAATGAGAATTTTCTGTGCCCAATGCAGTTCAAAATTCAATAAATGCTGTTTAAGCCCAATTCTCCCACGTGTAGGTCGGAGAGCAACCATGGGGAGTGGGGAGAGAATTCCTGCATATTTCCTTTTCCTCTTCCCTGTCCTCACGCCCACTGTCCCCTCTGATATCCGTACACTCAGGACATCTCCCCAGTGGTCAGCAGGACAACTAGGCCTGTGGCCTCAAGACTTGCCATAGTCATTTGATCTCATATCTCCAAAACCCCATGGCTGTCCCTCCATCCCTCTGTGCAGAAGCCTGTCGAACATCTCCCCAGTGGGCCGACAGTCCATGTTAGAAAGGTCACTCCTCCGAGTGAAGTGTCGCCTAATCCTTCTGTCCTTATTTAGAATGGAAATTCTCCATGAGGTCACTTACGCCTAACTTCACTGAGTTCATTGTTTCATTTTGCAAACCAGGTCAACTTACGGTTTGAACTTGGGTTTGAAGGGGTTAAGGAAAGTGAGAACGCAGACTGCTTTGTTTTGCCACTAGCCCACGTTTGACCCTTGCTGATGGAGTAGGGCAGAGGTGGAGGGTGGGCAGAGCAAGAAGCTTCCTCCGGTCCCACGCTGGGAGAGAGTGGCATCACCCTCGGGCAGACCGTGTTCACCCAGCTCTGAGCACAGGACCCCCAGGACACTTAGGAATATTAGCCCAGGTCTGTCTCTGCATCAAATAATAATTCAGTAAAATCCCAATTAAAACCAAGTCATAAATCACATTTAATGTTGCCCTGATGGGTCAAATTTAATATGCCAGACCCATTAATCATTTGCCAGGCCCTGGCATCCCAGCCCCCCTGTTCTGAGGATTCAGGGGTTAGGGCCCATTTCTCCCACTCCTGCCACAGTTTAATCAGACCCCAGAGAGCAGGGGCCAGGGAGATCTGGGACCGTGTTGTGTCCCAAACGTGGAGCTCGGTGGCTTGGGTGCTACCGGGGAGCCCAGTAGGAGAGGGAAGCCCAGACTCCTAAATAGGCTAGTTGTCTGCTAGGCGTGCAACATGCCAGACGGGGAGAGGTGACGTGTAGATGCTGTGTCAGGAGCTAGAAGGACAGCCTGGCAGGTTGAACAGGTACTCCACAGGGTCAGCAGATGTCCAGCGGTCTTTCTGACAGGCAGTGGGCGTCAGGGAACTGGAGGAAGAAGGACCTCCTAACATGAGAAGATCAGTGATGTGGAGTTCCTACACAGGGAGCTGGGAGTCACCCTGGCCAGGCCGGAAAATACGCCCACGGATGTCAGGACCCAGTAACTGGGCAGAGACCCAGGGCCAGGACTTCAGTCTCTGAGAGCAGCGCTGCTTCCAGGCCTAGGAAGGCTGGGTCAGCAGCGAGGAGATCCCCGGGGAGACGGAGGGACTGCAGGTTTGTCTGGTTGCAACAGCAGCTAAGTAATCAAATGGGGAAAGCGACTTCTACATACCTAGAACTGGGGGCAAAAGGGCTTCTGCACAGCATGGTCAAGAGATCAGAGACAGAATGGAGGTCAAGGCTACGGAGCCAGGGTCCGAGTCACTAAAACAGGGTTGGGGTATGAAATGGTGAGGACCGGGTGAGAGCTGGGCCCCACCAGTGGTTATATCAACCAGCGGGTCTGCTTATAAGGAGAGGGGCCTTCAGGGACCAGAGGCGGGGTGGCTGTGGGCGGGCTGCCCCCCAGGCATGCAGTGGTGGGTGCGGGGCTTGGCCACGGCTGCATCAGGTGAGGACGGTCCAGGTCTTGGATACTTCTTCACTCCCTCTGTCCCTTCCTCCTTCTTTCCTTCCTGGTTTCCATCACATGTATTTCTGGGTCTCCTACTGTGTGCCAGGCATTGGAGGCTGGTCCTGGGAGCCCGGAGAGGACTGAACCCGCAGGGATGCAGAGGCTGGGAAACAGGCCCCACTCACTCCCAGGGAAAGCAATCACCTTCTTACTTTTGAAAGATCTCGTAGAAAATCACACAAGGACCCTTGGCTGCTTTGTGATCAGCTTGCTTGACAATCTACCTAAGCATTTCTCATCAAGTCTCACATTTTGTGCCACTGACTGGCACAAAATAACAGTTGGCATTTATCCTATGCCAGGCAGCAAGCTAAAATGTTTACACAGGTTGTTTATTTCAACCCTCCCACTCTAGGAGCTTCAGCAGTATCATTGTCCCCATTTTATAGATCAGGAAAGTGAGGCTAGAAGAGGTAAAGAAACTTGCCCAGGATCTTACGGTTAGTAAGTAATAGAGGGGGTTGGAATCGAGACTGGCTGAGCTTTTGACGGCTGGGCGTAATGGGACCTCTAGCCAGGGCCAGCGGGGCATCTGCTCCTTCCTCGTGGTGCCTGGCTGCCCCCGGCCACAGGGCTGGGGTGTAGCGATGTTTCTCCCACCAGCCCCTGAAAGCCCTGGGACAAATAACCCAATCCGCGTGCTGGCTCTCCAGGCCCACCCAGACCCCGTGCCCACTTGGATATGGGCAGGGCAAGGCGAGTGCCTGCCACGGCTAACAGCCCCCTCCCCTCTCCCCTCTCCCTCCAGGAGGGGCAAAGCCCGCTCTCCGGCAGCAAACTGGTGACCAGCTCTCTCAAGCCCTGCATTTGAATAATTGTCCTCATTTTCAGTGCCCCTTCCATGTTACTACAACAGGCAAAAAAAAAAGGAAATAAAGTCAATTAGTAGAGTGGTAGACAACGAGAAACAAATGTTGTCTCTTACAACGAGCATTTTCTGGCCACTGTTAATGCAATATGACAGTGGAGGTCCCCAAAGGGCTGCTTTTCTGCTCTGGAAAATGACCTCAGCTCACGTGAATGGCTGTCCACTGACGTCTTTACTGCTGGTAACATTTGCTCAGCCCATTGCTAAGGAGTGCTCTGTGGAACAGCCCAGCAGTCGCCCAGGGGCAGGAATGCCTCTGTTCTGGGTATTTCTCCATCCGGGGTGTGTCTCTCCTGGCAACTCCGACCTGCGCAGTGCTAATCCTGCTTCTCCATCTCTCCCCATTCCTTTGGCCCATCTCTCAGCTTCCTTGGAGCCGGCAGTGTCTTCTAGCCTTACATCATCCAGCATTTATTAACGGGCTTCTTGCTCTTCCCTGGGATTGCTCACATTTGACTCAATACTTGAATTCTAGATATTGACTTTCTGAAGCCCCAGGGCTCTTGGGGCGAAGGTTAACCCGCGTCTGTTTAACCCGGTGAGCAAAATAGCTTTGCCCCTCATTCAGGAGTGTTGAGTTCAGTGCAGTGGGCTGTATCCTGTTATCCAATAATTCTTTCCCTTGATTATTGGGAGAAGAGATTTGTGGTTTAGATCTCGTGAGTGATTAGTCATGTGAGGATCAAGGGATCAACTATTCAGAATTAGCAAGCTTATGTGATAACTAGGCATTCTGTTTGACAGTGCGTCCGTGGTCCAGATTTAAGAACTGTGAGACAGATCACACCGGGGAGGAACAGAGCACCGCTCCACGGCAGCCTTCTGCTCTCTATGACCTGCTTATGTCTCTGGCTCCACGGGAAATCATGCAGTGTGTGGGGACTTACCCAGTACGGTTCCCCTATTTCCTCTTTGTAGCAAAATCCCAATGGGTGGAGGCTGTGCCCCACTCCAATCTCTGGTTAGGAGGAAGGGATCGTGATCAATCTAACCAACCATGGTAATTCTGTTCTCCCTTGTAAGTAATTGCCATGGAAATGGCACAATTTTGGTCAGTGGAGATATGAGGCAGCTTAGAGAACAGCCTTGTTGTTAAAAAGGAATATAAGGAAGGGAAAATCCCTCTTACTCAACTTCTGAATTTTGGACATTGCAAGGTAAGGATGTGATAACTGGAGCTGTGGCAGCTACTTTAGGATCAAGAGCCTTCTAGCCTGAGAACAAAACCCAACATAACGAGAATGTTGGTGTAAGAGGACAGAAATAACCTAATTCTTTGATGATGCGTTGAACTGTTAAAAACTGGTTTTGCTAGTGCTTTGGCTTTTGACAAGTGCATACATTGAAAGGATGGTGAAAGAATAAAGATTGAGGGTGCTGGCAGGAGCAGACTCGATAGAGTTTATGAAGCAAAACCAGGAAGGGGCTGAAATCTCCGGTAAACAGAGAGGAATTGGGAGCTCCTGTTGAAACCTTCAAGTATGTGGCATGAGTGAATCCAGTGAGGCCCTCCCTAAAAGTCATCTGCTGTCCCTAGGACTCCGGGACTCTTGCTTTGGACTCTAGGCTTCCTGTACGTGAAAATAGATACAGAATCTTTTTAAGGTAGAGCCTCTCCCGTGTGAGTCAGAGAAAACTGCCCGTCTGCTCTAGCCTCTAGCTTCTAGAAAGTTACTGTTGGTTTGTTTCTCCTCTAATAAAAGTAAAACAACACAGTTCTACATTCTACAGAAACAATTTATAAAACATGGTCTATCACTAGGTCAATAGGATATCTTGTTGGCAAAGTAGATTACTAACCCAACCCCCCACCATAGCTGGGTGCAAACTTTGCCCCTCCCCTACAGCCTTTAACCACTGCTGTGTTGTTCTCCGGCCAGCTGTCGTCGTCTTGTCGCTGTTGTTGTTCGTGGGTGGTGGCGGGTGTTGTTATTGGCAGGGCTGGTGTTATTTGCAAATCATCACTCACCTTGTCAGTACGAATTAACTAAGTTTTCAGGCAACGAGGACGTTCCCACACTTAATCATCAGTA
>CAUYSK010050020.1:0-62472 GCA_963575035.1 Avahi laniger | reverse complement strand
TCTATTTTAGTGGGGGAGGAAGGCGATAAACAAATATATCATTTCAGGTGGAGACAGGTGCTGGGAATATGAACAGAGCACAGCTGGTGATGGCAACAGTCACAGGGTTGTGTTTTGTTTGTTTGTTTGTTTTTTTTTTTTGGAAACAGAGTCTCACTCTGTTGCCCAGGCTAGAGTGCCCAGTGGCAGCAGCCTAGCTCACAGCAACCTCAAACTCCTGGACTCAAGCAATCCTTCTGCCTCAGCCTCTCGAGTAGCTGGGACTACAGGCATGTGCCACCATGCCTGGCTAATTTTTTCTATATTTTTAGTTGTCCAGCTAATTTCTTTCTACTTTTTTAGTAGAGATGGGGTCTCGCTCTTGCTTAGGCTGGTCTCGAACTCCTGAGCTCAAGCGATCCTCCCACCTTGACTTCCCAGAGTGCTAGGATTACAGACATGAGCCATCGTGCCCAGCCAAGGTTGTATTATTTTTGAATACAGTAGCCATGGAATGTCTGGTAAGATGACACTTGGCCAGAAATGTCTAGAAAAAGAAAAGAAAGAAAGGGAAAAAAAAAAACCTTGGCCTTACAACTTAGCCACGTTCTCCACTTCAGCTTGGCCATCAACAGAACCAGTATCTTGATGCCTGTCTAACTGTGGTTTCACATCTAGTTAAGAACCACAGAGCAATGGTTCTCAGCTGGGAGTGATTTTGTCTCTAGGGGACACTGGGCAATGGCTGGAGACATTTTTGACTATCACAACTAGAGAGGAGGTTCCTACTTGCAGCTACTGGAACTGCTACATATTCTACAATGCACAGGGACAGCTCCCATAAAAACAAATGTCCCAATCCAAAGTGACAGCAGGACCAAGGTTGAGAAACCCTGCTATGGAGACTGAGACGTGACTGACCTTTCCAAAGCCCTCAACGCCCACTTACGAGAAAATGTAAACAACAAAGTGTCATCCTTGAGCATCTATCCATGGCACTGATGATTTACTCACGAAACATTCTCAGTGAGCCATTAAAGCAGGATATAATTACTAATATTCGGCCGGGCGCGGTGGCTCACGCCTGTAATCCTAGCTCTCTGGGAGGCCGAGGCGGGCGGATTGTTTGAGCTCAGGAGTTCAAGACCAGCCTGAGCAAGAGTGAGACCCCGTCTCTACTAAAAATAGAAGGAGATTAATTGGACAACTAAAAATATATAGAAAAAAAACTAGCTGGGCATGGTGGCACATGTCTGTAGTCCCAGCTACTCGGGAGGCTGAAGCAGGAGGATTGCTTGAGCCCGGGAGTTTGAGGTTGCTGTGAGCTAAGATGATGCCATGGCACTCACTCTAGCCCGGGCAACACAGTGAAACTCTGTCTCAAAAAAAAAAAAAAAAAAAATTACTAATATTCCAGTACTTCGGTTTAGAAAACTGCTTACATATAAAATCCATATTGCTGTTGTTTTGAAAAGCCTAAAATTTGTACTAATTTCAGTAGTCTCCAGTCCAAATTATTGAATTTTAAAAAATGTGTTCCAACGTGAATGGTGTGTTCTTATTTGAATGAAAGAATTAAGAAGGTAGCAACTGTTAGGAAAAAAGTGAGGTGAAGGAGAAACCCTACTTAACAGGAAAGAGTTTAGCCCCATAAGCAAATATTTAGCTATCCACAATTAAGAGGTAAACAGAAAAGAGTTGATTCACTTTGAGAGCTAAGTACCTAAGTAGGTTTCAACATTAAAATGCTCAGTTTGTATTGTACCATTGGAAAATCTGGTTGGTATGAGGACTGCTTTAATTTTAACTCATGAACATATTTGCTAAAACTATTTTAAGATGCCATCTGCCCTGGAATCTTTTCCAATACAAGTGTAATCACATGTTTACAAGGAAAGGAAGAAAAAGACGTTCTATTTTGTTCCTTACTTCAGGAAAATATGGAGATGGCATTTCATATATCATCTGCAGATATCTTTTACAAACCATCTCTAAGAATGATATATTTTACACATTCTGTCACTGGAAAAAGAGCAATGCCTTCTTAAACACACTGTCACCACGAAAACAAGTGACAGAAAAAGGAGCTAGTGTTGTGAAAAACACCATCCACACTGGAGAGTGAAGCCGGCCCCTGGGAGACACGGGCGGTGCTCAGGACCTGGGCTCTGAGGCCAGAACTGAGTCCTCTCACCATCACCTACCTGGGCAAGTTCCTTATATGCCCTAAGAGCCCCCATTTCTTCACTATAAATTGGGGACAATGGTCACCAAGGTCCCCCGGAACTTTCCTGAGGACTAAATGTACTCCCATTTCACCAGGTTCTCCGTAAGAACCTCAATCATGGCCGACAGCTATTGGCTGCAGGTGGATTGAAACGGTTCTGTGTCGTCTTTAGTAAGCAAATCCATACCCAATGATCTGAACCATGGTGAAGAGATACCAGGTTTCTGCTTGCAGGGGGCTCCTGGAAGCCTGCAGGGGTCATTCCTGCGGATGTTACCCGAAGACCTGTGCGCTGGGAGCAGTGACTCCCACTGGGACGAACAGAGCAGTGGCTGGTTCCACTCTTCCACTCCCCAGACTGCCCAGCTCTGCCCTCCAGTCTCTCCCCTTTGATCTAAGCAAGTGGGTGACAAGACAAGAGTGGAGAGGCCATGAGAAGAAGAATAGAGGAAGAGGACAGGAGAAACTAAAAATTGTAATTTGGGGTGTATTAATACAGATACCTGGCAACTGGTACCCTGATCAGTGTAAGAATGGGTAGCTGATGGGCAAACAGCCAAAATCTAAAACATCCTGTGCAGCATCATCCACAGCAGTGTGAGTTCCAGTCTTCCAGAGAGTGAAGTAGCTTGAAGACAAAAAGTATGTTTGATTTAACTTTGCTACAGAAACTGTCTTTAGGTTTATTCTATCTTCCTTTAACTTCTGATTTTATGACATAATCAAGAAGTGGATTTGTGAGAGACAAAGGGTTTTATAAGCAGCTAAACTCAGAATGGGGTATTGTTTATGAAAGTACTGGCTACTCCCGCCACACCCCAAGTATCTCCTCCTATCCAACATTTCCAAGATATGAGGGGTGGATTTCACATTGCTGGAGCCTGTCCAAAGACAATGGAGTTTCCTAAAGAACCTGCAGAGAAAAAGGCTCTTACAGCTGATTTGAGGGGGCTCTGAAGGGGCTACAGTTTTAAACAGTGACAGGAGGCATGGAAAATCATACTATTTTCCAAATAAAAGAGCAAAATAAACTGAAAGTTCCCGACACCTGTCTGAATTTAGGCAGAGTTCATTTAAAAACTGAGATTGGGTTAATCTCCAAAGGATTAAACCTGAGTCTTTAAATGGGTTTGCCTTTTTAATACACCAAAACAGCTGACAGGCTTACCAAACCAGGAAATACATTGTTCCCTTTGGTAAAAGTAACATAAAACTATAAAAAAAAATCATTGCTATGCATAATGTTGATTTTTACATTTCAGAGTACGCACTTCTGATTCTTATGTATTAGCTAAAAAAAAACCAATGACTAAAGTAGCTGATTCATTTAACTGACCACAACGCTTCACCCTGACAACTGAAAACAACTTAAGTTTCAAAATCTTTGCGGAGCCAGGGAATTGAGATTGTTCAAACCTGTAAGCTCTGTATACTTCTCTTTCAACGCTTTAAAAATGTAGCATGTCAGTTTTAAGAGAGACAAGGTGCTGATTATCTTCACTGGTTAGCCAAGACATAAAGTAGAAATTTCTGGCACTGGTGAGCCTAACTTTAAATATGTCCTTCCTTACGGTAAAGCAGGCTCTTGGGGTTGAAAGAAAGGGAGGGGTGGTGGGCAAGAAATGCATTAAAAACATTTTTCTTCCCTCTTCGTCCAGGATCACTAGATTCAATTTATGAATGCCTAATCCCTGTTTAAGCTTAAATTCTAAGGTACTAAAGCTAATTTATGAAAGGGCTCATGTAAGCAGCCTGAAAATCAGCTTAATAAACAGGTATTACTCACCATCAGCAAGTGCCTAATAAATTTGTCTAGACACAGGTGATAAAGTAGTAAAGCGTAGTTTAAAATTTCCATGGAATTGTTGTAGGATCATGTGCTTTCAAATAATTAAATCTAAATGTCACATATTTTAACACAAGCAGTCATTGAAATGATAGCTTATACATATAGGAAGAAACAACAGTATATAGTGAGGATACTACGCACAATTGACAATGCTAAGTTCTGGTTGACATTCTAAGTGACTTTCATGGTTACTGTAAATATTTTGAAAAACATTCATTTGCTTCAAGATGTCAATAGCTCTCAAGATCTTTTACCTGGAGATTCTTCATATTTTTGATAAAACAGAGGAATTGAAACATTTTTGGTGTGGGAAGAGAGAGGTTTGTGTCAGAAGAAACTGGGATTTTTGGTCACTCTCTTCTATTTAATCACATTCCCATCCACCAATTAATAATTCTTACCAGGTAACTTAATATAACAAATGAGGGGAAAATACGATGGTGTCCTGGCTCACATAGTACAAGAGGGACAGTACTACGGAGTACTATTGACATTTGCCTCCGTAGTATTTAAAATAATTCAGTTCCGTCTTGACCTCGCCTCATCCATCGTTATGTTCGGGAAGCACAGTGGAATTCCCATGTTCTCCGCTGAACAACCAAAATGAAACTCTACACATGGAAAAAATGCCTCAGAGAATCTTCCTGCCGTTTCCAATGCTAAGTACGTTTTGTACGGTGTCTTTTTCTAAAAGGCTTGTAAGGGCAATTTATGAGCTCCTGATTACTATAACATATTGTGTTGTTAACAAGAAAAAGGTAATAGTAGTTTGGCTTCTTGTTGGCATTCCATTTTTTATAGATTATTATATTGTCTTCAAGCTGAGTTGAGTCTGAAATTAATATAATTAACCCCCTGCTCAGCGACTCACTCACTCATCTATTTTCCATTCTCATTCATCTGCCCTCAAGACAGACTTGGAAAGGAAGGAAACCTGTGTTCAGTGGTCTGATATTCACTGTTAGTTCCCAGACTTCTGTTCTAGCAGCTAGTATCAGCTGAATGTGAAAACAACTTGAGAAATCACAAGAGACCCTTTATAGCCAGCCAGCTTGTGTTCCACAAACTGCACTTACATTTTCTTTTAAAAATGTTATAAAAACATATCAAGGATATCGGACAGACAAACGATCAGATAAAAACTGACCACAAAGGTTTGAATCAAGACAGGAAATCTCATACTGAGATATAAATGGGAAAGAGGAAATTCGGGGTCCGATTTTGAACCAATCAATAATAAAACACAATATGCCAAATGAAATAGGATTCCAACTGCTCCACCTTTGGCGAAAATGTGCGAAAAATTTAGCTTAAACTGAAAAACTGGAGAGTCACTTTATTTTTCACACTTGAAGAAGAAAGCAACCTATTCAAAGTTGGTTTTGAGTCCATTTTGAAGATTCTGTTAAGATAATTATTTTCCTACTCAAAATATATTAAAATATATTGGCATCCCATGTATGTAAGATGGAAGACAACCCAGGACTTCAGGCTCCATTAACTCAGATGGGAACATGAACACTGGAGGGCTTTGAGCCACATGTAGCTCATATAAGGGATTGATCTGTCCCACTCGGCATTCTAAAAATTAAGAAATCTCACGAAAACATCCATAGTTTGTCTTATGTTGAAAATCAGAAGATATGGAGAGACTGACACACATTCCCGAACGATCACAAAGCCAACTGCCTCTAGACCTGCACCATTCAGTTTGCCAGTCTCTACCCCTCCCCGCTGTATAATACCAGTCGTCTCCCTCCCGGTACCTAAGAACCTTCCTGGCCTCTGTGCAAACATAACTTTGGGATCCCTAGCCTAGAAGCAGACGTGCATGTAAATCCTGCTATAAACTCTCATTTTTAGACCACAAAGAGTTTTAGGAAATGAGCATTCCCTTAAAGATTTGGGCCAACGGACTCTAATGACACACGCAACTACTTCGAAAAGGTAGATCTAAAACAACAATGAACTTGAAAGTCTTTATTAAGTCAGTGTACAATATGTACAAATTCTCAAGATAGTATAATAGTACTCGAGTTTTGATTTCATGTAATCACAAAAAGAAAACTCAAAGGCATCCTTAATTTGGTTTTTGTTCATTTATAAATCTTTATAAATTGTTAGTATCAAGCATAACTTAATATTTGTATGTGTGGCTATGAAATGGTGTTATAGTAGTTCTGTAAACATTTTAATACCCTGAACAATAAAAAAAATACTAAATTCTTAGTCTTTCCTATAGCACTAATGGTGATACCCTAATTTATAGACCTTTAAAATAATACTGATAAATTGTGAACATGTATTTAAGCTGACATATGGTTGATATTGAACACACATGCATGTGTATGTATGTGTTCATGATACATTAAAATCCCCATATCCCTCTTTCTGCATTTCATAATCATCTGTTTTCATTAATAATACTAATGAGCCAAAGAATTTATAATGCAGTTACACATTATATATGAGACACTGTATTAATCATGCAGAAATATCTGCTCTGTTCAATTGTTCCTGAAATCCTTCATTAAATTAAGATTTGTGCTGAAACCAGACATAAATAAAGTAATAATTGCTTGAGAAAAGACATAAAAGACTTCATATTGAGATTACTTATTGTTTATTTCATTATATCAAAGGATATAAGTGACTGAAAATATTACAATGACTCTCCGTATTCTTTTTATTACAGAAGACGAAATATGATATAAAAATCTGACAAGTGTCTTAAAGCCTCTTGAATTATTTGACACAAACTGTACCCTATTAAAATAAACAAAGAAACAAGAGAACTTTTTTTACTTTGTCAAAAACAAACCAGAGGAAACAGACTGTCAGGGAGCAATGGAAATGTTGTATCACTTGTAACATGATTCAACTGGGGGATCAGTCAACCATATTCTCTCAGAGCAAGACACACACAGTTCCGGCATTCTCATCAAGACACCCTTAGGAAGTTACTCTAATTTGAGTTAAATTCATTTCAAAATTCATGTAAGTCACATACTTAAAGTGTATTAATATATGCTTATATTTTTCCAAAGGGCCACTAAAATTATTTTTTTCAAATGGTTCCAGAATCTCCTCATCATAAATCAAATGTAGGATCATTTAAAGTTTTTGTCTCTGTATATACAATATTTGTGTATATACGCGTTTTTCCTTTTCTCATGTTAATCCCATTGGGGGAGGAACCAAGCATGGGATTTGGAATCGGTAGACCCATGTTCTCTTACTCCTACCACATTTTGCATCATGGATTTCCTTTACCTGTTAATTCATCTACTAAATGGAAGCAGAAGTACAGGAAAGAAGCCATCCCAGAATGGTCCTGTTTTCATAGATGCTGGGCCTCTCTCATCAGCAGTATAGTCCTGCTAAAGTAGAGATAAAAATTCTTGCCTTTTTATCCACCATGGCTGTGGCAAGAGTCAAATGAGATAAACACTCAGTTTAAAAGTCAAATTTCTGGCCCGGCGCGGTGGCTCACGCTTGTAATCCTAGCTCTCTGGGAGGCCGAGGCGGGCGAATTGTTTGAGCTCAGGAGTTCGAAACCAGCCTGAGCAAGAGTGAGACCCCGTCTCTACTAAAAATAGAAAGAAATCAATTGGACAACTAAAAATATACAGAAAAAAATAAGCCGGGCATGGTGGCACATGCCTCTAGTCCCAGCTACTCGGGAGGCTGAGGCAGGAGGATCGCTTGAGCCCAAGAGTTTGAGGTTGTTGTGAGCTAGGATGACGCCACGGCACTCTAGCCCAGGCAACACAGTGAGACTCTGTCTCAAAAAAAAAAGCCAAATTTCCGAGGTCTATGAGAGCAAAAAGCTAGATGTGACAACATTGTTAAAACTGGAACAGAAAGTTATCTGTTGAAATGGAAAATCTTCAGCTAGCGTTCAAGGACTAGAACAAAGCAGCAGAGGACCAAGAAAAAAGGGCTCTAATTTAAGCAGGTTTGGCTAGTCAGGACTATACCACGAACTAGCTGTATGATCTTGGACAAGTCCCTTAATCTCTCTGAATCTGTTTATCTACCAGTAGAATTGGGACGACAATACCTTCCTTACAGGACAGTTGCAAACATTAGATTATGGAACGTATGTTAAGGTCCTAATACGGTGCACAGGATTAAAAGTGTTTACCTATAACACACACACATTCTCTTGATAACCAGCATGTAACTAAATATATTAGTCCTTCCCGTTTTTATGCAAAAAGGCTTATTCAAATAATAAAATTTCTCTTAGATTTATTTTGTCGTATAAGAAGGCCTCTGTGATAATACCATATATAATTTAAATGTCAACAATATTATTGGTGATTATTTCCTTTTCTGTCTTAAAATTTCAAAATATTTCAGTCAGTTACGAGAGAGGGCACTGTTTTGTACTGCCTGGATTCTTTTTCAAGACTGAAGGACTTATTCCCCCCACCGCCACTGCCCCCGGAAGGATGCTGCCTGGCGGCCCTCAGCTGTCAGCTCTCTGTAGGAACTGCCCCTGGCTAGAGAGAGCCACCTTCCTGGGGCAGCCCACATCCAACGCCTGGACGGCATGCAGTTGTACAGGCCGGGCTCCCTGGTCCACTTGCTACAATGCTGAAAGGCCCTCCGAGCTTCAGAGCTCTCCGCGGGTTGGCTAAGGCCTTAGGTGAGGCTGCATCAGAGCCCAACTTCTCCTCTGCCCACTCCGACTCCTTCCCTTCCTTCCACAGATGTCGAGTCCAAGAGCAGTCCCTAACAAACTTCCTGCCCAGAATCTGTTTCCTGGACAACCTGATGTGCAACCGTTGTCCAGACAGACCTCCTGCCAAAACTTGGTGTGCTTCCTGTACCGTTGTAACTGAACCCATTTTATTTTTCATAAGAGCTAGTGTATCTGCTTGCCCTACAACTACAAATGAGTACTTTTGATTAAGTTGAGAGAGAAAAAAAATAAAAGCTTACCTCCATCTCTACCACAGTGTATCTTCCATTTTCCCCTAACTTTTGACTTCTTATTGTTCATCTGCAAACATTTCAGCCCACTTGACCATGTGAACATACAAAGTATAATGTACTAGCATCGACAGTAGATTGCAATTTATACCCTTCGAGGCCCACAAAGTATAGGACCACTGCTATCATGCACCCTGGAGCTTGTTCTTTAATAGGTTATATAGTAAGCTCTGTCTTGGCTCGATTTGGCAGAGAGATACTATGATAGTTTAACTGCTCAAGAGAAATGGTAGAACAATTAGAATATAAGGTAGTTTCAAATTAAATATAAACTTGAATTTTAAAGAGACCACTGTTTTTCTGTAAATGAAGTATGGTCTCTGCCAACAAAGTGCCTTTATTTCTGCTTCATCTAACATCATCAGCAACAATATCAGCTCTGGTTTAAAGAGTTTTTGAGATTCTTCAGGCCTGCGAGAGGTAGAAAGGACTATATCTCTCTTTTACAATAGCTACCGTGCATTGGCTATGCAAGGCAGGCAGCAGTAAAACCTAGTGGGAGTCAATAAACTGAGTAGACAGGACTCGGAAAATACCTAACCAACAAATAGGTTCCGTAATAATGTGACATTTTTATAGTCGCATTTTTTAACCATAACAGCACTTGAATGGTAGGCATTATAGTATTTCAATTTAGTCATTTATCTAAAAATGAGTTTTATCTTGGCTCATAAATAAGCAGTGACATTCCAGCAATTTGAAAAGCTCAGCTTTACCTTTTGCTGGGAAGCTCATTTTACAATTACAGAAACACATGCCCTTTTGTGCCATGTTGCTTAATCTATGATTTATGGCTTCTATCTTTGTGCTACCCTCTTTCTGCAAACTACACAAAGTTTGTACAAGCTCAGCGATTTCATTCCTATTTCTAATCTTAATGGGTTATTTTCTCCATAGTGGCCATGTCTCTCTATCAAATAGGGTAAGAGAAAGTATTCACCCTTTCAGTTCACCAAATAGAATTTAGTGTCTGAGTGTGTTCTCAGAGTCTAAAATAAGCATGCACTTCCCCAAAAGCCTGGCTGACTCTTCGAGAAAGACTCTCTTCTCTGTGCCCTGCTCCTCCCACTGCTTGCTCTAATGCACCTCAGAGCAAAGCCCTTAAGGGCAACTGCTGCTGCCCTCCCTCCTTTCCCCGCGTCGCTTCACCAGGCCCCCCCGGCCAGCAGGCTAGGGAGAAGGAAAATTGAACGGGTACATCAGGATGGTTTCTCCCCTAGCTCCGTCTGACTTGCCTTTCAGTGGTGATACTCAGATGTTTACAGAGTCACTCTCGACTTCTCCCACAGCCTGCCTACAGCTCTAGGGTTGTCACATAATTCAGGGAACACTGGAGATGTCTTTATGGCAGTGCCCTTAATTTGATGGAAATCTATGTCTTGCTCAAGGTCCAAGGAGATGAGATAAGTGCAGGCTCTTACGCCCTTCTTCACCTGTGTCCAAACATTACAGACCGAGCAGGTGTCCTCCACGGTTGGTGCTGTGGGGTTGTTGTCAGTGACTTGTTCCATTACAGATGGATTTTCTTCACTGTTTTTCATTATTTCTGTTATTTTGTAAGGTGAGGCGAAATACAATTTTATTCTACCATTGCTAGATAGAAGTCTTGATGCATAATTAGGACATCAATACATGACGGAAAAAAACATACCAAAATGTTAAATTACTGCCTCAGAGTTGGAGAATGTTTTTAAATTTATTTATTGATATTTCTTTGAATTTTTCAAGTTTTCTGCTTTCAGTCAACAAGCATTACATTTTAATCAGCAAACAATGTTTACAAAAACACATTCACATGGCAGCATTATCTGTTTAGGACTGTCTGCAAAGCACAGGTTTGTATCTGTACACATACTCATTTAACAAATATTTGCTAAATTTCTGCTATGGGCCAGACCTGTGCTAGGTTTGATGAATATAGCAGCGAACAAAGGAAAGTCTTGTACTTAGCGTTTAACCTTGTGATGAGGGAGATAGACGATAAACAAACAAATAAACAGCCGCTATGTTAAGTTGGGGTAAATATTATGATGGAAAAATAACACACAGTAAAGTTACAGAGGATGTTAGGAGATTAAGAGGAGACACTAAATGTGTTGCATCTGTATCAATCAAGGAACCCAAGGACGGCAAAGAAGCTAAGAAAGTAAACAGAAAAGCCTCACTAGGTGAAGACGGCAGGTGTTGATCATTATGTCTTGGGCAGTGCTACGGTCTGGATGCTTGTGCCTCCGAGTTCACATGCTGAAACCTAATCTCCACCCTGATGGTATTTGGAGGTGGGGGTCTTTGGGAGGTGATTAGATCTTGAGGGAGTAGCCCCTTATCAAAGAGGCCCCAGAGAGCTGCCTTGTCCCTTCCACCATGCAAGGATACAGCAAGAAAATGCCATCTACGAACCAGGAAGTGGCCCTCACAAGACACGAAATCTGCCAGTGCCTTATCTTGGACTTGCCAGCCTCAAATAACTGTGAGAAATAAATTTCTGTTATTTATATGCTACCTGATTTATGGTATTTTATTACGGCAGCCTGAATAAACTAAGACAGGCGATCATGAAATTAACAAATATTTTTTTTGATTTCTAGGCAATTTTTATTAAGGACACAATACCTGTACCTTGAAATATGTAAAGACTGATTATGTCTTCTAAGCATTTGGAAAACAATGTGTTTTAAGGATTCTTTCTGGTAGGATGTTTTACTAAGTAGCTAAAATAATGAATAGTAAAAGGGACTTCTCAAAACTAATGAACTTGAGATTTCCCACAAAACAAGAATTAACTGGGGGCCATATTTTAACATATTGGATGCATTAAATGATGGTTTTTGCTCATCTCAGTAACTTTTTTCATAAATTACTTGGGAAAAACAAATCCACTCAGACTGCACCCTAACAAACACAAACTTCCTTGAAGTAAATTTTAGTACACAAAATTGTGATTTTTAATATAAAACAAAGCAAATCCTCTGTTATAACACATCTACAAAATATGAGACCAGTGGAAAATACAAGAAACTGCTCACTTCCGCACTATGGCTAAGGAATGAAGCTGTACATGGAAGCACACCCACGCCTCACTCAGTGCTTTCCACATCCCTCTGTGCCATGGTGGCACATGCTGTCCTTTTTCATCTAATCCTTAAAGCACACCAACAAAGAAGGTACCCCCATTTTGGAGGTTAAGCAGTTTGCCCCAGGTCTTCAGCTAGTAAGTGGCTGAGCAAGAATTCCAACCAGGCACACTGATCCCAGTCCACACGTTAACCGTCACTCTCTACTGACCACCCTGAGCTTACAATTGCTCCACTTACAGCTTCGTTTTTGATTAAAAGAATAAGTACACAACACACTGCCATACTTATTCGGACAACTAATTTTGAATCTAATTTAATAATTTTATATATACCTTTACAATTATAAATATCTATTTTTAAAAGCCATGCCATTCTACTCTATCGTGATATATCTGCTTTTTGCCTCTCAAGCTACTGCCACGTAAGCTGTTCTGTACTTGTATCACATGGTTGCTCCTCTAGTCCTAATAAGCTTGTTTCACCAAAGTTATTACGATTTGCAAGTTAAAGTAAGTTCCTCAGCAAGTTCTAAGGAGCACACGCTAGGCTCTCTATTCATTCATCCACCCATTCAGTATCTCCAGAAATTACTATAATAAATTCTCTCCATTTGATTTTTACTGCCTCTACCCTAGTATAGATCTCTTTTAAATTCTCACTTGTTTTCCTGAAATACTGTCCTAACTGGACTCCCTATAACAAATCTATTGCCTCATCTTCACATTTTTTTTTTTGCCACATTTTCATTCTGAAATATAGCTTGAATTTTGTTTTTCCCCTTAAAAGTAGATAATGTGTATAAATTAATTAGCACCTCATCTGGCCTATAATAAGTGCTTAGCAAACACTATCATTTTTATTATAACTATATGCCGCACATGAAGTACAAGAAGTATGGCAGACATGGATGAAACATGGTGCCCGGCATTGAAGAGCCCGCAGTCTGATGGAGACAGAGAAAAGCAAACAGTCTATCCCCACACAGCTGTGGAAACACTTCAACCAGTTTGGGTAGAGGCAGAGGTCAGGAGAAATAAGCTGACAGGGTAAGAAGACTGGAAAGAGGAATAGAAACAGAAAATACCCAACAGACTAACAACAGATTCTGGAAATTTTAGGGATCCTCAAATCATTCAATAAGGTTGGAGAAGGGTAGGGGTTTGGACATGGGTCCCACGAGGCCAGACAAGGCAGGGCCAAAATCAAAAGGGCTAATATGTCATGCTAAGGAATTGGGATTTTCTCCCAAAGCCAATGAGGCCTTACTAAAAATTTACTAGCAAACTCACTGGCATAATCAATTTTAGAAGAATCAAGGTGGTAACAATGCAGGAACTGATCAGAAAGGGGTAGAATTGGGTTAAGAGACCGTTGTAGTAATCAAAGGGGAAAATGATGACAACTCGAAGAAAGATACTACTAGAAATGGGCAAGGAAAGGAGATAAAAATGTTGAGAACAATTTAATAAATAAATAAGGCAAGACTTGCTGAGATACCGGGAGATATTGGGGGGGTTCAAGTGAAGGGAGCACTGTGGATAATTTCCTTGAGAGCTGGGGCCGTTCACTAAACTAGGAAATTGAGACAGAGGCAAGATTTTGCAGGAAAGGTGATGAATGCGCTCTGGGCGTGCAGACTTTGTGAAAGCTGATAACCGTCAAAACACAGATGGTCGGAAGACAAAGAGGATCTCCAGCCCACGACGAGAAATAAAAATCTGGAAGCCACCAACACAGGTGACAGTGTGAGCCTGAGAATGGATGACACAATCCGTGTAGGATTATTTATTAATATTCATTGGAAAAAATATACAAGCTCTCTTTTTCTGCAGTGGAAAACAGTTCAAGGCTTGGCTCAACCCATGTTATCTCCTGCCACTCCACACCATATATCTTACGGTGAAGTCACATCAAAATACTTAGAATTTCCCAAGCACTGTCAGACCCCAACGCTCTCCCCTAAATTTTCTGCCTGGTGAACACCCACTTGGCCTTTGACTCTAAATCAAATGTCACTTTTCCTGCAAAGCCTTTGATAATCTGACCATCTTCCTCCCCATTCCACATGGAGTTCACTGCTCCCTCCCTCCTTCCTGCTATAACATTCGGTCCATGTCTCTGCTATTGATATACAAGTTTTTCTTCTCCACTAGATAGAAATTTTCTAGAAGGAAAAGACTGCATCCACACAAGGTATCGAAGCATGTTTATAGAATGACTGCATAAAGTAATGCGTCTTCCTTCTGCAAACACCATCAATTACTCTAAAGACCCATGACTACTTCTGTTTGGCAAGCAGCCAGAGAAGGTTCTTTGGTATAACGTGATATTTCCAGTATGATCCATTAAGAACTGTATTTTATTCCCACGTTACTGGTACTCATGTCAACACAACTGAAGTGGTGAAAACAGTGTAATCATTTAGAATAATAATTACTATGGATATACTAGTTCTTCTAAATAAAAATGTGACTGTGTTTCATTCAAGGCAAAAAATTAGAAGAGATGAAACCTAAACAGAAGTAGAAGGCTGGAACGAAGCAACAGGAGGTTTCACTAGGATTAACTGGTGATGTAGTATCTCCTCCGAAAAAGATAATTCGAAGACAATAAATAAATAAATAGTTGAGTACGTTTATATTTGTTAAGTGCCTAATACATGAAAGCATGCTCTTTGTAAAGACAGCAGGCAGGACCCCTAACTGGGGTTGACCTTAAAGAAAGTGCTAAAGAAAGAAAAGAGTCACAAAGCATCAGCTCTTCTGGCAACAGGATATTTGTTTTTGCCTACTCAGCTCCTTGCATAGAAGAGACAATCTATAAATCTTTATTTGGGCTGACAGCGAAAGACCTTCCAAATTGCTATTTCTCCCTTGACTCTATTTAATTGCAAAAAAAAAAAAAGAGAGACATTTTTGAAATTCTTTTTCTTTCTAGTTTCTTAGAGAATGCTTGGACAATTTTTCCAAGACAATGAAAGATATATTCACGTGGTCTGAAATTTCGGTAACTATGACAAATTTATGATCAAATGGAAAGAAGTTGTAGTATGTTTTGTTTTTCAAACTCACTGCTACTTCTTTAGACAATTTGTTAATTTTCATTCTTGAAAAACAGGTTAATGAGTGTACTATAAGTTATAGACAAGATGACTCTAAATATCACCGTGACCTATTCTATGTGGCTCGAGAATGAGAACTGTAAGACAGAAGTCAGAAAAATGTGTGTGGACAGAAAATCTACTACAGAAGCATTAGAATACTGGTGTCCTGTTCGGTGTTGATCATAAATAAACAGATCTGCCCTCACGAGCCTACAAGAAATTCAGTCCTATGGATCATCTATCTTGAAATTACCAAGAGGACATAAATGTGAAAATGCTTAGCCCCAGCCCTTGCAGTAATTAAGCTGAAGATGCTGAGCAGTCTATGATTCAACTCAATTATTATTTAGTGGTCACAAACAGGGTTTATTACTTGAAGCATACCCAATTATCCCAAGTAGGTTGTTTTGATTTACTAAATACTTTGAAGTTGCAACCTTCTTTTCTAGACATGTTGCGACTGTGCACCCTGTGCAAAGCAACAGGGCAGGAAATCCTTACTTCACTTTTTAGTTCTGCCACTGAAGCGCCTCTGTTTCACTTTTCCCATTTTTAACATTTGGCAAGATAATAGTTGTTTTCTTCTCACCTTTTAAAAATTCAAACAATGCAACAACAATATTGCAAAGCCAATGCTTTGTAAAAAGAAAAAGCTAATGATGATAGTACTTTATAGACTGAATACTATGAGCCAATCATTGTACTAAATTCTCCCTAAATCATGTTATTCTTACAATGTCCTCTGAGACAGATAATCACTTGTGTCAGTCCAGTTCCCAACAGAAAATGAGTGGCACACCCAAATGAAATTTGAGGGATGTTTAATAAAAAGACCATATGCAAAGGTGTGGCCAGGGTTTGGAGAAACCACAAGAGATGGTGGGGTACCTTGAGCTGGTAAGACTGAGGGGAGCAGTTATCAGCCTGAAGTGTCTGGAAAAGGGCACAGCTCGCAGGACCCAGACAGCGGCCTGAGAGAGACACCGCCTGCCAGCAGAAATGGCTTACCTTAGGGGGAGGTGACCTGGCAAGCAGGGAGCCCAGGGAATCAATAGCCCAGACTCTCCCCACCCGTTTGCCAATCTCGTGCTGGTCCTTCCCATTGGCCAAAGACAAGGAGAAGCCAGAGCAAAGGAGCCTGCTGTTCATTCCACAGGCTGGCCAGCCATCGGAGCACACAGAGCAGGCGGAGAAAAGCAAAATGGATCTGACATTCACTATTCCCATTCTGTCCTAAGTGTCCAAAACTTACCTTCAATAAATGAGGCAATCAATAAATATTTGTTAATGAAAAGAGGAAGAAACCATATCAAAATATTGAGACGTTCGATAATCTGTCCCAAATCACACGCATATACGGCAGCTCCGTCAGGCCTTGCTCTGAGGTCCGCGTCCGGGCTTCCAGCCAGTGTGTTACTCTGCAGCACGGCCACCACCTTTGTCCCGTGTTATATGTTGTTGCGTGTTTTGGGAGATAGTGGAAATGACTGGAATTAATACGTTTAAGAAGCTTGTAATCCGTGTGCCAGGTTTATCTTACTTTTCCATCTCATTATGGTGAAAAGCTCCAAATTGCCTTCCAGCATCAAAAGTTCCGTAAAGCAGGTCTCAGACGTCCTACGATTCCATTCCCGACTCCAGTGGGAGGCCGAGCAGTGAAACCTCCCATCGCACAGCATCTCGTCCATTGTTTTGCAGTGCCTGGCCTCAGACTGTCCTGAGGGTAAACAACACAGGCAACGTGGTACCTTTTGCAAAGACGAACCTACTATTGACTGCAATGAAGTAAACCTTAGGTCTCCTGTAAGGAACATATTCACTTGCGAGACATGTTGAAGGATTCATTTGCTCAATCAAGATATATTGATCATACAGTACACACCAAACACTGTGCTAGACACTGGCACAGATTGAGGAAACAATTCGTACCAAAATCAACTACTAGTTTTCTACAGGAATTAGTCAATAATTATCTGGACAGCAAGTAAAAGTGTGTCAATTACAAAGAGAGGTCACGGGCACACATGCCGGAGTGCAGTCACGATCCCGGCCCCCAGCAGCACCCTTCCCCAATTCTATCCAGGTTGACCTGAGTTTGGGTATAGGATATAATCCTGTAATAAGCACAAGTCATCCTAACCCTGCTTTTGTTCCTTGAGACGATCAAGTATTTTGCTATTAATATTTTTTTCTCTCTTAGGAAGGAGCCCCACTTTGAAATACCAGTCCTTTTGTGCAAGGGCCTCCCTCAAATAGATCAAATAGGAATTCGTCCCTGTGGGTTTTTTCTTAGTTCTGCTTTTGAGCTTGGGGAGGATGCTCTTTTCATGTTTGATCCTGACTGAAACAGCACATAACAATCTTTCGTCTTTTCCAGAGACAAGGCAAGTGAACTGGCATAGCTACTCCCTTTCGTGCTGTGCAAACAACAACTTCGCATTTTTAAAAACTATTGTATGATGTGTCATGCAGCAAGGTTTGCCAACGTAGGGGAAGAAAGGAAAAGCAGAGCTGTTTTCCTACATGCAAGTTTTAATAATTTTGGAAAACCATCAAAGTGGACCAAATTTCAGTTCTAATTAGACAGTTTCCCACAAATGGCAAGAATGCAAAATTATCAATTAGCCTCATGATAATTAGATTTTAAAGAGCAATCTATTTTCTTGATAATTCTAACAAATGGAAAAATGTATTTCACTAAAAACACGAATACTCACTTCATGATGCTTATTTAATCCAAGAGCTCTAGGTAAAATCTCTCTTTCAAATATGCTCTTAATGTTTACTTAGGTGCACACACCTGTGCTTCCACTGCCAACAAAATTTCTGAGTGTACAGGACTTCTGCACGAAATGCATTTGCATACATTACTTAAGAGAGAAGCAATGATCCAGTTGGTTGCGAGGAGACACATCATTCTTCTCACCAAATCAACTGGTAACTTTCAAAGAGCTCTGCTGTATTTCCTAGCAACACTGGTAAACATTGTACTCCAGCCAGTGTTCAAGATTTGTAACCATGTTAATCTGTGAGTACTCGACTTAATTAAAGATTAGGCTTTTAAATTGTATTTTTAGTGCACAACAGTGCTGCTAAATTATGATTATCAGCGGCTAAGTGTGCTTATGTCTGCAGAACTTGGGGAATGAAAATGAATCATTTATTTTCATCTTGATATGACTGCTCTTCTCTGAGGCGCTATTCTCTGAGTTCACAGGCCTTGGAGTTCATTGGAATTCTATGGTTAAAACACAGCTTGGAGACCTCATTTATGAAAATTCCTTTAAACCTTTCACCACTTTGACAAATCCAGTCCAAGTTCACCGAGCCAATTCAAAAGTAGCTCTCAGTCTTTTTATAGGTTTTCAATTACACCAACACAGAACACCAGAGCCGTCACGTTTGAAGAAATATATTTTAGTTGCAGAGAGGCATGCATTCTTTTTTAAGAAACCCAATTGAAAGCAGCATTCCCCAAACTGCAGCCAACAGATGCAAAACTTTGTCTATCTTGAACTATCCTTGTCTTATTAAAGACGAGATGATCAAATCACTTAAATGGCTAATGTTTGGTTATCTACTTATATGATGTATGCTATGATTTTTCTCTAAAGATTTGACTTTGCAAAAATATTGGCAAGCTACCTCACCCCCAAACTGTTCCAAATAGTTTTTTTGAGGAATTGTTCAAAACATTTTCTAGGCTTCATTCATCCTCCTAATACACAGTGAGTGATAGCAGGATTTATTTTTCCTGTATGCACTCACAAACAAAAACTCAAAGCAGGTCAATGAGCTCTCCAGGTTGAAACCGGTAATCAACGTTAAGACTGAAATTAGACCTTATTCAACTTGCCATTTCAATGAACTGCTTAAGTGGGCCTGACGTAACCATACTCTTTTCTGAGACAAAAAAATAAAATCCCTTTGTAAAATGTTTATACGACTTCCAAGATCAAACATTAGTATTTTCCTCCCCATTTTTAAACTTTAAACTTATTTGAATATGTGATTGGTATGGTTTTATGGGAGTACCCAATCTTTTAGGCTGGGTGGTATGAATTATTTTAAGTGACATTTATCTTTGGTGGTAAAGTAGATAAGCAAACACATGCGCATTCGTTGGTTAGAAGCACTCGCAAAATTTAAATACTGTACGTGCAAAGGCAAATTGACTCAGGATATAAATCTCCCATTCTCTCAGGAGTAGTGATGACTCTAAAACCACTGGAAACATAGAGAAAGCTCATCGTGATGACTCTAACTGCTCCCTGATGCAGGCTGGTCTTCCCTTGTATATTTAACGTTCTGTATGTCAGTTGGCCTTTTGTGGAATCTCAGTAGGAGGCTTGTTCAGTGGATGAGTTTTTGTTTTTGTGTTTGGTCTGTTCTGTCCCTCCTCCCCCACCATCTTATTAAGACTTACAATGTAACATACTAGATGGCTTATGAGTTCCTCTGGTATTTGATATTAGAAGAGGTGAAACCAAAAGCTAAACAAGATGTGCACAGGCTCAGCACAATTCTAGGTTAGAGGACTAGACTAGTGACCGGAGATGCCTCCTGTTCCTTCAGTCCGACTCAGATGTGGGTCTGTGGCACCGGACAGAGCTGGGAGACTGAAATGGGAGCCCCTGGAATGGGGCAGCAGAGCCAGCGAGCGGGGGCTGCAGGGACGGGCCTCCACGCAGCAAGCCCTTCACCTCCTGCCTTCGTTCACTAATGACTCCCCTCGCACCAGCGCCAATGCTGGGCCTGCTAAGCATGTATTCTGCATGGGGGACAGGAAAGTGACAAAGATGCTTTCCCTGCCCTCCGAGCCCCGGTTCGACAACACGAACAGCCATGTGCACCCTCGGTAGGGGCAACAACAGAGGTCTGAGCCCAGTGCTGCGGGAGGCTGAGGAGGTGGTGGCTGAGTCTGCCCTGGGGCCTCCCGGAACCTCCTCAGAGCCCGTGCCTGCAGTCCGCTGCAGGGCCACGCTACTGAGCATTGGAAACATGGCTATTCTTAGTTAAGGTATATATAAAATACACACCAAATTTCAAAGACTTAGTATGGAAACAAAGAATTTATCTGGTTAATGATTTTTTATATTGATTACATGTGGAAATGTTAATATTTTGGCTCTATTTGATTAAGTAAAGTAATTCAGATTGATATCACCTGTTTGCTAATTTTACTTTTCTTAATGTGCCTACTGGAAAATGTGAAATCACCTGTATGGCTCACCTTCGCGGATCCTATCACATTCCTAGCTGCCGTGCAGGTTGAGCAGTCGTGACACTATACGTGGGCAGAAACCTGGGGAGGCTGCCTCGGGGGTAGGTGGGCCCGTGGGGAGAAGGAACCGTGGAAGGAGGACAAGAAAACACCAGGGGAGCCCAGCAAGAGCTACAAAGAGGGAGCAGAGGCTGACGGAGTATTTGCTTTCTGAGTGGTGCCTGCCTGCCGGATTCATCTGCAGCAAAGAGAGACCAGAATATAAAAGCCAGGGAAATAACATCTCGAATAAATTAGAAGCAGCTTGTGGTTTACAGTGAGCAATGCTCTACTGGGGAACAGACCAACTAGTTACCCCTGTCTTCACCCCGTCTGTGGTTAAGTCATTTGGTCACTCTTGCCTTCTCATCTGCAAAGAGGGGACTGAGATTAACTGCTCTGCCGGTGACTCCATCAGCTAAGTCTCCAGAAACCCGAAGCATTCTAAACATCCCGGGGGAAGAAAGGGCTGCAGAAGGAGACCATGTTTTGTGACTGGAGTTTTGAAGCTTCAAAGAACAGAGAAATTCAAGTGGAATAAATCCTTGATACTTCCTTTTTCATAAAACTTATCACACTTTATTTAAATTATTTATTAGCCTCCTTCCTGGCAAGATACAGGCTAGATGTAAGTACCACGAGCTCAGGATACACATCTGTCTGCTCGCTGCTGTGGCTGCAGCTCGAGTCCAGAGCCCAGCGTCCAACAGGCCTCAGTAAGTATCTGCGGAGGGGGAGTCACACGGAGGGTTCGCAGTCACTGCTGTCACTGAGCAACTGTTGAGTTCCAGTTTCCACGTGTGCAAACTGCAGTCGGGAATGAGGTAGGAACTCACCCAGATCAGACCAGCACTGATGTCGCACTAGCGATGTTACCTGCCCTGTGCGTGAACAAGTAGGAGGAGAGTGAGCAGAGACCTTCCCGGCCGTCGACTGCCCCCGCACCGGAAACATTCCAGGAGGCTCTTGCAGCAGAAGTAGCCGCTCAACCTACTTTCGACAAGAGAAGTTGAAGGCCGAGGGAGGTCAGGACCAACAGAGGCTCCAGATGTCCGTGGCACAGGTCTTGCGCCTCACTTGGCAGGATGAATGACGTGGAAGCAGCGTGAAGCGGCAGTGATACAGACGTGGGTTCTGCGTTTAATTCCAATCTCACGGCTTGCCGGCTGGGAGGCTCTGAGTAAGTTCCTTCTCTGAATCTCATGTTCCTCCATAGCCTAAAACTAGGCTCATAGTGCACGTCCTAGAGGGTTGGTTAGCAGCAATGCACTTTTCAAAAAGGGCTGGTATGTGGTAAATACTTAATTGATGGTTATATGTGATACATGGTAAACACGTAACAATGGCTATTATCTTCCTTCTGGGTCAGCTTTTAAACAGGGTTTTTAACCTGGAGTCCGTGGAGTCCCAGGAAATCCACAGATGGGATTCAATTGATCCTCGAAACCCCTCAAATTAAATACAAAGTGGTGTGTTTGTGCACGTCTTTTTTCTCCAAGGAAAGAAGCAATAGCTTTCATCAGAGCCTCAAAAGGCTCTCAGACTGAAAACAGGTTAAGAACCATTGAGCTTCTGTGGCTTCCAAAGTGTTTAGCTCTTTTTATGTATCTATGGAATAACTCTCTGAGTGACTCTCAAAACCAAGCTTTTTGTATGGCTGCTCAAGAGGCCTGCGTTTTATACATAGCAGTACAACCCCCGTAAGAGGCTTTCATTGTCTGGCAGTAGCAGTAACACTGGAATATGATTGGAATTTCTAAAGCAGAAATTCACGTTAATCTCAACTGTAGTTCTGGAGCCCTTACCTCTTAAATTTCATCTTTTTCTATTGTCTTTTTGACACCGTTGATAGCCAAGAAGGCAGTTAGCATGTTTTATTCTTAGGAGGTGGTCACTTCATCCTAGAACAACAGCAACAAAAATCACAATAGATGAATTGGAAGAGCTGGACGGAAGCCGATTCTATACCTCAACAACCCAGCTGAGTGTACGGCAGCTCGGCGGGCTCCAGGAAGAGGGAGCTGGGCAGCAAGCAGGCCGCGTCACCTCTCTAAACCTTCCCCTCCTCGTATGTAGAAAAAGGGTAATAATCACAGCACCGCCTTGCTAGGGCTGCTGTGAGAATTCAATAAGAAGGCAATTGTGAGGCATCTGGGAAGCACCCAAAACACAGTGTCTCATAAATATTAACTATTAAATACCCTCTTTGATGGCAGGAAGAAAATTCATTCCCATCCGGTCTCTAAAAACCACAGATTTTAGCCTAGAGATTTACTTTGGACCGTGGATGTTTTTCAGCCTCTTTCATAAGGCAGTTATACGTGACCAAGTAAACAACAAGCACACAGTTGGGAAAACTGTTGAAAAAGTATCTGAGCAGCAACCTCAGAGAGAACCTGTTGGACACATTCATGTCCAATGTTCTTAGATGCGTATGCGAGAATCCATTTAAAGGAAACGAAATACACCTAAAAGAAAATCACCTGAAAACCCTAAAGATATAATGATTCGGCACACACTTTTTATTCATTTAAAAATTATTGAGCGCATATAGTGTGAGAGGCACCGTCCTAAGCATAGGGATATACAAAGATGAGAAAGCACAGTCTAGCCCTCAAGGCATTTAGTCCAGAGAAGAGACAGATGCATCCTCCAAGGCTGTACCACGGGGCAGAGTGTATGCAGGGCATGGGGGAGGAGAGGTTCAGCGAAGGTCTCATGAAAGAGTAATACTTGGGTTCAGTTTGGAAGGATAAGAAAACGTTCAATAAGTCAAGAAAGAAGAAACAGCACTCCACAAAGACAACAGCACGTGCAAAAGCATTAAAACGAGATAAAATGGAACGTTTGGGGACTTTAACTTTATACAGGTCAGCCAAGCATGGGGACAGTGTGGGCAGCTAGACAGCTTTGGCGAACGTACCTGCCTACCCATCCCTGCACCCACAGGGGGCAGGGCCCACAGCCAGCGATCCTGGGAATTCATGGTCAGGGGTTGGACTTTGCCCCAGGGCTACCACAAGGTTTTGAATCGTTCTCATCAGGGAGCTACATGATTCGATTGTATCCATCCAGTCTTTAGAAAGAGCACTCTGGCAGGGGTGAGGAGGATAAATTGGAAGCGGAGAGACTGAGGGACGTGACTTGGGGAGAGTGAAACGTGGTCTAAATTAAGGAGGAAGAGAAGAAAGATTAAGAAGCAGTGTCCTGGTGACTGAGTAGGTGGAGGAGGAAAGGGGACGGCCAGGTCCAGATCACTCCCAGGTTTCTGGCCCAGGGGTACAGCGAGGGGATGATACGTTCTTCAGGGAAAACAGATGGAATAGTAGCTATCTGCTGTTTCTGCCTACACAGCATTCACCCTCTCTTCTTTTCAACATTTTCTTTTTACAAACCACCCCTTCCCTGCTCTCAAATCATACGGTTTAGGAGGGTTTTGCTGACCACTCTCCCATGCACTCATCTGTCGCCCGCACCTCCACTCCTCACACACACCACCCTCCTCTTCCAACAGGCTCCAGGACTGGGCACATAACCAAAGCCAAATCTACTGGCATGGTCCAAATCTCTGGCCATAGGAACTACTTCAGGCATGCACACGCAATCAAAGTGGTCTAATTTAAGTTAATCCTAAATTCTCTTTTCCCGCAGGGGTTAAGCCTAAAGCAGCAGATGACAATTTTGCCACCATTAAAGATGAGAAGAAATCAGAACTTGACCCATTCTGAACTTTTCCTTTACTGGAGCAAATATGTGCCCCTTCCTACCTGAGCAAGTATAAAGTGGGCTTCTCTCACTTGCAACCAAGAGTCCCGACACATACAAGGAGTAAGGACAAATGTGTTTCAATAAAGAAACAAAGTTTATTTTTATGAGTAGTGGATTAAAAAGCCCTACTTTAATGTGACAAGAGTGCCTTACAACATTTAAGTCTACAAAAGGCACTTAGGGACTTTATAGCAAACTCTACCCTGAATACTGAAAAGCCAGACCAGACTGTTTTAGAAAATGTTACTGCATCAGATAATGGCACATCCACTCATTCAATTAACATTTATTGAGTATCTTCAGGGTTTTTAGACTTGTGCAATAAAAACTATGAAAGTGTATTCTTGGGTCTGAGCTGGTCCGTCCAAAGTTGATCCATAAAAAGCAGCTGTGTTTGCCGTTCAAGCTAATTGTGCGAAGTTAGAGAGGCCAGGTGTTTCTGTCTGGCCCACCAGCTGCACTCGGTGGTAAGGGCACCATCTGAATTTCGGTCTGGCCATCTATAAAATGTGGCTGGCGAAGCAGCACCTTGAATGAGCTTTTAGGTGAAAGACAGAGCAGAATGTGTTTAGAATTCCTCTCCCCTCCAATAAAACATCCACTAACATTTATGGAGGAGTCTGGATAAGGCATGGTGCCAGTCCCTCTTTTCTTTCTTTACTTTCCATGAGAAAACTCCACCTTAAGCATGGGTCCAATTGTTATTAATGCACCTCCATCTCTATGTAAATATGCCTAAATTGTTACTTCCTGCCCTGTGTGCCTCCCCATGGCCAGGCCCAAATAAATATTCACGTGCCCACCTGTGGTGAGCATTTGTTGGTCACTGTGTATCCACCCTCACTTCTTGTGATGGCAGTGCACCAATGTCCTTTGAGGGAGCACCTACCGACTCCCCACTGTGTGCTGTGATGCTTCTGGCTCAGGGCTGTGCTCAGGGGTGTGTGTGCTTCCTTGTATTCCTGTTGCCTTACAACTAAAGAAACTTAATTATGTACAATAGTCGACTGCAATTTAAACACTAAACAATAGCTAACGTTAATAGCATACTCTGCAACCTATAAAGTGCTCCCTCTCACATTCAATTTATCTCTTTAAATGAACCTTTCTGGAACTGAATTTTTCTTCTCCCCCCAAATAAATCACTTATTGATTTCTTCATTTCTCACAACAGCATAATCATTTGTTCAGTCACTTGAGATTTTTAAAATCTCAGAATGGTTTTGACTCTGGGCTTTCACTAACTCCCTATAATCTGTCATCTAATCCTAGTTATGGGATCTCCCAGACCAGTCTCTTCCTTTCCATTTTCCCTGTTCTCCATGTTTTTCAGAGCCTTCCTCAGCACCCAGCAATGCTCTTCTGACTCTGCCACCAGCCTACTGTCTCCAAACCATCCCACTATCAGAAAGATGTGGCTAAAATTTTATTATCATTGTGTCATACCTCTTCTACCTGTGGTTTATCGAACAAAGATTATAGGACAATGATGTACATGGCAATTACTTGATTAACCTAAATTCTGGGCTGTCCATAAGTAGCCTCCAGCTCTCTCTTAATTTACATTACATTATTCCCAGCAGAAAACACCTGTTAGAAACAAGTATCCTCAAACATGTAGTAGATTGCAAAAAATAGCTATATATTTTTCCAGCTCCCTATCATCATATGTAGAGTCTTTCTATACCCCTTGAATCTGGGGTGACCTTCTGATTTGATATGGCTAATGGAAGAATAGCTAATGTGAGACAAGTAGAGGTTTACAAGTTGCTTTTGCATTGGGGATTGTTTTTTGCTCTTAAAACACTGTTTGACTGCTGTGTAAATAAGCACATGGTAGTATGGTGGAGAATGAGAGGTACATGTTCTAGTCATCTGTTAACCAGGCCAGCAGCCTGACAACTGCTAGACATATGAGTGAAGCCATCCAAAATTATTCCATCAGCTGACTGAAGATGCCTGAGAGAATACAACCAAGAATAGCAAAAGAACCATCTTGCTGAACCCAGCCCAGATTACTGACTGCCAGAATCATGAATTGTAGTAGCTGTTTTAAGTAACTGTATTTTGGGGTATTTGTTATGTAGCAATATATAACTGATATAACATCCAAACTGATTCTGTCACTTTCTCCTCAGAATTTTTTTTCAATTACTGTTTAGTGTCTTGAGTATTCAATTATAAAATGTGTTCTTTAATGCTTTGCATCACTATTTAATTTTTCATGAGGCCTATCTCCCCCCTTAAATTCTCCGGTTATATTACACATATGCACAAAGTGAATACACAATAACTATTTAGGGATCAAGTACTTTTCCAGGGCCCAGTTATCAATCACATCAACTGACAATCATTATTTCAAACACATATTTTGATCATTACTTTTTTAAGAGTTTTAAAAATGCTGATAAGATGCAAACCATAAAATACAAAATCTAGTCATCTAACTTATATAAAGTACAAAATCATGAATCGCATATATTATATTAACAACCAATTTATTGATTAATTTTCAGTAATTTGCTTCCTGCAAGTGAATCTGTATACCAGTCAAAGGGGTACAAAAAAACAAGTATAGAAGAGTAAAAGTTTCACAGAAGCAACTATTTGATTTTCACCAGGATATTATTTTTCTCCCAAGACACAAATTTCTCCTACGTGGTTTGCAACTGTAACCTGACAGACTGCCAAAAACAAAGCTTCTATTCTAAGAATGTTACTGATTCTCTTGTTGCTGTTCAATTAGATTTTGCATTTAAAAGAGCGATTCCCTTGTGTTTCTTATAATGATGCACCTGCTCCCTGGGAGATTTCCTTTTTTCACAAGAAATGCCTTAAATTTGGCAAGAAAAACAGCTCCGGGCTTTTTCTGATACTATCAAAGATCATTTGTTTGTACTAGATGTTTGTGTGGGTTTTCCTCCTCTTAAGAGCAATAAAGTACTGCTACAATTCCTTCCAAAACGACAGCACACACAAAGTTCTTGGCCTCTGTTCTGCATTTCCACTGTACACCTGCACCAGAACAACTGCCTGGAATTAGCAAAGCTATGACACAGTAGACAGAGAAATTCATTTGCTTTAGTCACTTCCTTTTGGACATCAGCAAACGGTACATGTCAAATTAATGAATGCTGCGTCATTTCAATTCTCCTATCTGTAACCTTTCTTCATGAAATGCTTCCTACGGAGAAAATGAAGTTTATGTTAAACATTATATTCTTTCTTTTCAAATCCCATTTTATATTTTATTTCTAACTGAGATGTCCAAAGATCCACAAGAACAGCACCATCTTTTTCTTTCTGATTCTAGACCTGGGAATGCACACATATTTGACTATAGGTAATCCTCAGTGAATACTCCCTTCCGGAGAGATTTCTAATCAGTACCAAAATGTCACACCTTTTCCAAATAGTTTTAAAGACACCTTAAAGATGTCTCCCTACACTCTAAGCATGCTGAGTTAATTTAACATTGAGATGCATCAGAAACAGCAGTACACTTTCTCTCTCAAATGTGTACACATTAGCATACTGCTTTCCTATACCTTGTTGTCTTTGTCTTTTAAAATTTCAATATGTACAAATGAAATACAGATTTCAACCCATTCCCAACTGGGATGTCTGCTCCATAATAAGAGAAATAGGTTTTGTCTTCCTGCATATCCAGGAACCAAAGTGCTTGAAAATTACGTGTTTAGAGTGACACCTTGGAGAACTGACATGCTCTGCACACATGTAATCCTCATAAACCTCCCCAGACAGCCCTTATTTCATTTTGCAAACTGCACCCTGGTCGGGCTCCACGGCACGTGGTGTGTGGCGAGACCGTCCTGCAGTGGTTCTCCTTCCTCTGGGCTCTGTGATGGGCACTTGTCAGTAATCGCCAAGAGCAGTGGGGCCCAGCCCCCAGCAAGTGAAAAAGGGACACCGACAGTAATGCTTCCTTAATTAACTTTCCCAAGGAAAGCAGCGTTCCCACAGGAAAAAACAACACGTTTCCCCTCTCCTAGCGGTCCATTGGAAATGAACAACAATGCTGTTGCCTTTTTGTTTCCTAAAGACTTTCTTCGCTGCAAGCAGTAGCGTGTTCCTCAAAGAATGCTAGTATTTCCTGTGGAAACTGTATGGCTGCCAGTAATGGCTCATAATTTTCCCTCTTTTCTTTTCGTAAAAATGAAATAAACAAAACGTGGCATTTGACAATAGCCAAAATTGTGTTCACCCCACTTACCACCTGCAGATGAAATTCATCACCGAGAAAGAAGGCCAAGGGAGAAACGGCCCCGCTGAAATTGACGAGGACAAGCCCGGGACCAGCGCAGCGCGGGAGGGAGGTCGGAGCCGGCTGGACCCGGCAGCCGGGCAGCCGGTGCTGACGGGCGAGGGGCTCCCCTGGGGCGGCAGCAACACCAGGCGTCCGTCTTCAACATTTACTATTACTGCCGTTAGCACTGTTGCTATTACTATTACTTCGCCCCTCCTCATCTCAGCTCCTAGGAGCCGCGGCACTGCCCATCCCTGCTGCCGATGGGATCCCGGGTGGCAGCAAGAATAGGAACCACACGAAGCGGGCAAAGGAAAAGAACAATCCTTTGGAAACCGAGGCGGGGGTTGCTCCCCCGCCCCTCAGTAAAGCAGCCGCTTGGCAGTCCCCGCCGCCGCCACCGTCACTATAGAGACCTCCCCCTAAACCCTTTCCGCACAGGCGCCACTGCTGCCCGGAGCAGCGGGGGCTCGCGGCACAAAGGGGGCCCGGGGCTTGGGGGGAGCAGGGGCGACACTCGCCGGGTCGCCCGGTGCAAACTTGGAAAGGCTGAGCCGCCCGCGCCGCCGCCCCCCGCCTCCCCGCGGCGTCCGCTCGGGACCTGGACTCACCCGGGGTGCCGGGCGCGCCCGCAGCTCCGGAGCGCGAAAGGACGGACGGACGGACGCACGGACGGCGGCGGCGGCGGGAGCAGGAACAGCCACAGCGGGAGCGGCGGGCGGCGGAGGCGCTGCCGCGGCCCCGCTACGTCACAATGCGGCCCGGCCGCGGGCGCCGTCCCCCGGTCCCCCAACGGGCGCGCGGGCGGAGCTGCCCCGGGCGGCGGTGGCCGGGAGCCGGCGCTGGGGGACGCGGGCGCACTGGCGGGGACGGGGGCGCGGCCACTACTGCCACGGCTGCGGTGCGCCCCTGCGCCCGCCCCCGGCCTGACTGACAGCGACCCTCCCCGCGGCGCCCCCGGCCCGGCCCACGCCCCTCCCTCGCCCCCTCCTCATCCCGCCGGCTCCTGGCCACGGACCTGCTCTTTCTCCTTCACCTTTCGCTCCTCTACCTCTTCTGCCTCCGCTTTCCCCCAGCTGGGCTTCGCCTCTCCTCCCCGCCGACTTTTTGTCCCCGCTTCCCACTTTCTCTTCCTGCCCACCCCCCTCGCTTTACAGCCTCTCCCCCTGGAAATGAAATCGCCCCCTCGCGTGGCCCAAGCGTCAACCGCTGCCACCTCATTGGTCCCCGAGCCATTCCAGGGCTCCAGCATAAGCAGGGGGAAGAGACTGGGGAAGGGGGAGCACGGAAGGTGGTCATGGTCCCGAGAACTGTTGTGTCTGAGAAGCCTTTTGGCAGACTGTTTTGCGTTGGCACCGAGTCTTCACCCCCAGCCCTCCCGCAGGACTTCGCCAAGGAGCGGAGAGCAAGGGGGCTTTGCCCGGAATGCTCTGTGCTTAAGTGTAGGTGGTGGATGGAGGAGATTTTGGTTTCAAATAATGATTTTTCAATTCAACGTTTTAATGTTCCAGTGGTCCTACAGTAATATTTACTTTTTTGTCTCTTAATTGTTGGGGGACGGGGGGGGCTGATGGATGAGACGTCAGCAACGCCTGCAGTGGTGACTGCCTCTTTCCTAATTTCCGAAATGAAATCAGAGGGAGTGGAAGCATTTATGGTAACGTTGGCTCACGACCGTCTCGCTGTTGCCCTCTGGAAAGCTTTAAATGGTTTTTAAGAAATCTTTTTCCCAGGCGAGATGACTCGGAGAAGTTCACTCAGCAGAGCCATTGAGGAGCACACTCTTGTTCCAGGGGATGGCTGCTTGCCTGAAGCTGCCCCAGAGGAAAGTATAAGGAGCTAAGTCCTGGTCAATTGAGGGGCATCCTTGTGCCCTTGCTCGCTCCAGGGGACAAGAACAGCGCCAAGATCCTGGAGAGCCCAGCACTGTCTGGATAGTGGCAATGGAGATGTGTGTCTGGTGTGAGCCTTTCACCGAAAATATATTTCTAATAGAAAGGAAGGACACGTGGTCGTTTAAAAACCTGGATTCTCTGTGTATCCAGTGTGACCGTATGCGGTATCTATGGGTCGCAGGCTGCTCTGTTAGCATTTCAGGAAAAAGGCAATTGTAGGACTAGGGGGCCATGGCTGGAGCAATGCTTGTCCTGGACCTATTGGGACTAGGACCATAGTCACTGAAATAAGAACTACCTAGAACACCAGTAGAAGACATTTCACATGCTTCTAATTCCATTTCCTACTGAAACATGAAATTTCTCTCCCAGCTTTTGACATTAACAGCCAAGAACATGTCCTACAGTGCTGTCATTTGTTTACTGTAATTTATCACGTATAAGACTTTAAGTACATACATGGAAAGTGGCTTCACGATTTTAAAAATACGCATTATCCCTCAGTAGAAAATATAACATCGGATGACATCATATGGTACTAAAAATACTTGAAAATATTGAGTTTAATTTGCTCACATCTGGATAAAATAAAACCTTTGTTTCCTTTTGTCTTTTTTTTTTTTGCCTAGTGTAAACTCTGAGAAAAGCAAGATGTCGATTGAATTGGTGTCACCCTTGACGTGATCTACAGAGAACGTATTTTCATTCCCATCCTCTTAAATATTTTGACACCCTGGTTTTTGAAAATCACATTTTAATTTATTGATAGAATCATTTGTTGAAGAATTAGAAATGGCTGTTTCCTTTCAGCTGTCCTAAACATCCGTTAACTCTAACAATGAGCCAGGTGTTAGCACAGTAGAAATGATTCAACGAGAGGGGGTCTGATTGTGTTGTATGAACAGAAAATGGATTGTCCTGGAAAGGCAAGTTTTCTGTTTTTGCATAGCCAAAGGAATAGCATGCCATGGTGTAAAAGAACACTCTTTGGATTGTTGTTGTAGATATTTTCCTCTATTTTTTATAGTTCTTTTGTTATGTTTTTTTTTCTGTTTGGAACATGTTTTTGATTACATATTTACTGTTGTTTCCATGTGATTATTTTTACACTGTTTTAAATCTAGGCTTATATACACTTTCCCACATAGGCTGTGAGTTTGCTTTTGTTTGGATTGTTTATTGGTTTGCTTCTCCTGTGCAAACCCTTGCCAAATCCAAACCACAAATTGATATACCGTCATGTGGAAGTAGTCTGTCAGTTGCTTCTTACTGACAACCAGTCTCTGACACTGTTTTCTAATCAAGCAGCTGCCTCTACAGGCTAGTTAGTACCAATGAAGTGGCTTAGCAGACACAGCCCAGGACTGTTTACCCTTTTTTAGAATAGCCCCCACCCATGCCTGCCACAGCATGGGGTGTGTTCCCCTTAGAGCACTTAGCATATTTCTGCTTCTTGTCTGTTTCTAGTCCCGTTCTATCCAACTGTCAGTTCCCATCATGATGACAGGGAGTACATATTACTCATACTTGGATCCTCAATGCTGAACACATTTTAATACTCAGAGTTAGCTACTGAAAATAATTAGTACAGAAGTGCATTTCACTGTATATCATCTGCCAAAGAGCTGCTGTGTAATTGTTCATTCAATTATTACAATTAAACATCTGCCTCTTCTATCCTTTTACCCAATTTCTATAATATATATTTATAAAAATTGGATAAAACTACCAAATATTGCCAATGATCAGGCAGAAAAGTATTCTTTACTTTTTCTATATTTTAAGTGTAGATTTTACTCAAGGAAACATCCAACTCTGTAGTAAAGTCTCAGCTTTTTATTCTCGTTGCTGAGCCTGGGTCATTGAAGAGCAATGTGTGAGGTCCTTTCTGATTTCTGGTTGGAAACTATAATTTGGTTGGATCTGGTTACTCTTATTGTGAAGCCAAGTTTGTTTTATTTGCTTGGCTCCCACCATATATAAGCAATTGTAAGTTATTTATATCAAGAATCAGACTACACATTTTATGCAAATGAGATTGTATCAGTCAGGATATGTTAGGTTATGCTGTGGTAACAAACAATTCCAAAACAACAACCCAAAACTTCCGCAGATTAATAAGAATGTATTTCTTGCTTTCACTATACAACAGTTCCAGGTGGGCTGGATCTTTGCTTCACATCTTTCTCACTTCAGACTCCAGCCAAATGGAGCAGCCACTAATAGCAATATTGCTGATCACTCTAGAAAGCAGAAGAAATCTCTGGAGTATCTTACACCAGGAATTAAACTCTTCAGTTTAGCAGTTATACAGGTCTATTCTGTTCATAACTCACTGGCCGGAACTAGTTGTGTGGCTCCACCCAACCACAAGAGGACGAGGAAGTACAATCCTGCAACATACCCAGAATACCTGGTAAGTATAATATGAAAAAATATGAACATATTGCCCTTCATTGTGGATATTACAAAGCATGAGAAAATTCCCTGAGTATTTTATATAAAACCATAGAGCATATGTATGAAAATTGATGCCGAGGAGAAGTATAAATTCTATAGCAGTTTTAATTTCTGAAATAACCACCAAAACAGGAGTAAAAAAGTGTGGACTTTGACAAAAAATAATTAGAAACCCAGTTTTTGAATATTTTTCAGTTTCACAAAGAAAGGAATGATTATAGAGAAACATAGAATTACCCAGTTTTCTACCAGATATTAGGACATCCTCACTTTTTCTCCCTCCTTTCCACATCTTTTACCCTGAATATTCCTTCCTCATCTTATACTTCTTTAGACCAGAGCTCATCTTTGTCACCCCGTGTGACTTTATGTGCCTAAGCCCAGTGTGATTAAGAATTTGACATTCCTCACCTGACCTGTTTTCTATGGTCATTTTTTTTTTACTTTTAAATTGTTATTTTCCTTCAATATTCTTTTTTTATTTCTTCTTGGGCCAAGTTTTAGCCTTTTGCTTCATCTTAGCACCTGCAATAAAGTTATAACTGGGGAGAGAGATGAAATCCAAATCCAGCAGTTTAGCTGCTTATAATATAGCAGCTTTAATAAAAGATTTGGTGTAGAAGGAATTTTATGGATTGTTAATCTGATTCCCTGAGATTATACTGGGATTTCAATTAATCCTATTACTTTGCTTTACATATTCTTATATATCATTAGAAGTTTTGTTGTCATTTTAAATGGAAACAATTAAATCATATGTAAAAATACAGTCAGATCAATGTGTTTTGCCATGTGTTATGAGACAGCCTGGGACAAAAATACAGAGAGAATATCCTCAAGGCACTAAGGGGTTTTCTGGAAATCATCTGACTGGGGACTGTGATCTGTCCCCATGGTCATTTTTGGTCATGAGTTATTATGAGAGAGCACAGGTGAGTCTGTAAAGCTGCTGGAATACAGAGAGAAACTATGAATTCCAAATTCTATACAGACAGGAAATGTACAGCCTTCATGATTGGATTTAACTACACTTACTTTAACCCAATGGCTGGATTTTTGCAAGTTAGCAGTGAAGTTGTCTTGGGCTCACTCTTCACCTTGGCTTTGAGAGACTCTCTGCTCATACTCGTTAAGCTTCATCTGTAAACTTTCAGTTTTGATTTAAAAGTGGTATTTCTACAGCTACCTGAGCCCCAGTTGACTGATACCTTTTCTCAGGGATGCTATCCACATTGTTTTCAACAGGTTGCTTTTTCCTGGATACTTTTGCTGAAAAGCCTTTTCCCTCCCAAGGTGGCTTGTTGTTTTCAGGTCTATTTGAGTGACTCCCCATGGGTCACATCACATCTCCCTATCTGCCCACTGAGTCTGAATCAGGTTGTCAGTACAGTGGTGAAATCTACCTGTGCTTCCAGAAAACACTGATGTTTGAGAAATCTCCTCAACTTCTTTTAGTTTTCCAGAAAATGGCTCACCACAAAGAGCCATCCTTGCTTGTATGACTTAGATAAAATTCTCTGCCCACTCTTTCTCATGACTCTCAGAAGATGCACAGATGACTACCTTGTTTACTTATGACAAAGGCAAACACAGACTTTTCCCTTTTTGCCTTAACATGTTGATAAAACCAGATGCAGACCCTCCAATTTCCCATTCTTTATCTCATGAATGATTAGCTGAGATTAAAACAGTCCCTCGGAAACTTACTAGACACAGAGATATTTCCTCTTCAGCTAACTGACCTATATTTTCCCTGATTAAAAACAACCCTAACTGTAAATCATCCCAACTTCAACTTTTCTATTCCTCCCTAAAGACAAAATCAACCTGCAGAAATGCTTTGATATTCAGATTTAGGGTGCTCTTCCTGTTGCAAGAGCCCGAGTAAGATCAATCTTATCTGCCTTTTGTTTTTGACATTATCCTTTTCCCCTTTTGAATTTTATGGTTTCTTTTTCTTATTTTCATTAAAAGCTACTGAAGTCACTGATGTGAATTGATATCATGGATCTGTTATTAAATCAAAAAAAGGTTATGTCTAAGCAAGCTTATAGTTAATATTTTTGTTTATAAGGGAAATACCTCATACTATGCAATAATTGAGGAGTGTTTAAAATCCTTCAAATTATATAGCATTATTATTAAACTTTTTCTTACATTTATGTTTTCTATTGGTGAAATACATAGCCCTCCAAATCAGAGTATTCTTCCTAGTAATAAATGAAAGTACTATACTCTTTCTGAATGTTCACCCTATCTACTTTCATAGCATGATATATGTATAACAGTATTTCAGTTACTAAATACTCTGCCAGATTGGATGATGTGCCATGGGATTAATATAACAAGCTTCCAAATTAGTAATTTGCCTGCTGGGTTACACTATTTCCCAACTTGGGCCAATAGTACAGAAAGATCCTTGACCTAGGATACCCAGCTTTCAACAGCTGGTATATCTCACAGATTAAAGATCACATGGGGGTTGGAGATCCTCAGTGGGGGATACCTACAGTTTCCTTCCCAGAATAAAATCAAATGTCTGATAAAACCAAACATCATCTGGGGCAGTCTGACCCCAACTGGGGATTTCCATTTTCAGGGGGAAAAAAAGGGAGTAAGTTCATTTAAGACTGAAAAACTGGGAAGTCTTATGAGATTCATATTTCATAAACATGTATTAATAATACTCAGACAAGGGCATGTTTAGATACTAGAGATTTCACACATGTGCATAAACACAGATTATATCTCTAACTGAAGGTTTTGGTATTTGAAATGAATTTGATTAGGTTGTTTTAAAAAGGAATTCTGGTCAGCTGAGTGTGGTTAAATGATTTGAAGAGGAATGCAGGTCAACTTCTGAACACCATGCCACATTCTTACAGACCTGCCACAGCTGCAGACTATGAAATCTATTAAAATGTATTCCATTGATTATGTATCAATTGTAACTGTACTGTATATTTAATTACATCTGGTCCTATAGGCAACCATGAAGTCTCCTCTCTTTATTTTGATCATTTTACTATAGCATATAATCAATGCTTTGATATTACTATGATATAAATCTGGCTTTAGTTGGATTCAGAGTTTCTGTTGTCTTTACAAGTAATTCACATTTTTTATTACCTATTCTAACTTAAGACCAAGGACATGCATTTGGAAATAATTAGATAGGTTGATACACATGCCTATGAAATGGAAAAAGGGGATTTAGATCTTATGGGGATTAAAGCTATAACTGACTTTAGTCTCTGGCTTTATCTTTAAGCAGCTTTTACTGGGTTAATAGAACAGCAACTTTTTCCCCTTGGATAAGTTATGCAAAGACATTAGAATTGGTTACCTCTAAGCAGCAGCAGAAAGCTGTCAGTGAATGGAATGCTTAAGTAATTATAATCCCCCCTGTTCCAAAGCAGAATAAATTCTATTTCCAAACAGTTTTGGCGAAGAAAGACTAGTTCTGAAAATGAAGTCAGGTTTTCAGTTTTCTTAGATATGACTATTTTGTGAGTTTGACTTTTTTCTCAAAATTTATAGCTTCCAGTATCCAATTCCCTGACCTGGGGACATATGGTCCTCTTTAGAAAAGAGAAAGACTAAAAAAAATAAAAAAACAGGGAGAAAAATACTAAATACATATTGAACTAGGTGAAAAAAAGCTGATGGCTCCTAAAAAAATGTTCCTTGTAAATCATGGGGAATTTTTAAAAAGTGGTTTGTGGCAATAGAGAAAGATATGATTGTTGATAGAATAAATGCTTTTAATTCAAAGTCCAAGGTAGCCCTGTAGTATAAAGGGTTAAACATATTGACCTAAGAGTCAGACTCCCTGGGTTCAAACCTCAGCTTTACTTCTTACTTTATCTTCGAAGTTATCTAATGTGACCAGGCTTTAGTTTCCTCAGCTACAAAATAGGATGCTAATAGTCTCTACTTCCAAAGATCATTATGAGAATTAAATAAGCTAATATTTTAAAAGAATTTATAATTAAACAAATTATGAGAATTGATGTGTTTGTTAGCCAAATAAACTCTACAAAGCCTATGGCACCTGGGTGAATTCACTGGCACTGTGGACTCGAACCGAGTGCTGGCTCGCTGGCGGTAAATGTCTCTATTTCTCTGCTTGTATCATGGCATTAAATAGAATAGAATTCTTTGCTCCTTAAACCACAATAGTAGTACATCTTGGATTCTTGTGTGTTGTGTGTATAGTTGTTCACAATCCTACTTTTATTATAATCACTTCGATTATGTGAAACATTATTTGAAAAACCTTTTAGTTCATGTTTAAGTATTGCCATTGGTTCTCTGGCAATTTAAGGCTTTTTAAAATTTGAATCCTCCCATTTGATACTTAACTTTGGTTTGTAAACAGCATTTAACATTCTACCCAGACCTCCAACAGTGATTTGACTAACAATTCAGGAACAGATATAAGGGAAGAATTTTCAAAAATAAAACATCTTTAATGAGAGGTGCATCATCAGCATTTTTAACTCTAAGATTGAATGTATTAATAATATGATTTTGATATGTTTGCCATTAATATGATACAACTGGAAAAATATGCTTCTTGGGAAAATAAAAATTACTTTGTTATACGTTTATTCAGCAAATATTCTTGAGCACCTGCTGTGCACTGGGCATTGTGCTAACTGTTTAGGATACACCCAGGTGAACATAACAGACCCAACGGGCTGCCCTTACGGATCTGTGGCAGAAAATAAAGACAGGATTTAATACAACATTGGGTGGTTAGGGAAGACCTCTGAGTTTTGAAGAACCAGAAGCAGCCAATGATGTGAATGATAAACAGGAGTATTCCAGGGAGAGGAAGCAACTTGTACTGCTCAGTGTCTATCCACCAACCACTCAGAAGCCAAAATCTATCATAAATAATCAGGTAGATAATTTTAAAAATTTTCATTATCTTATACGGAATTTAACTTAAGAATTTTGACCTGGAAATTTGGAACACTTCTCCTCGCCTCTAACGTTCCATGTTTTCTGAAATCTGTCATGACTTAGGAAATGGCTTATAGTGGCTGTATTGGCTAAGGAAAAAGAACTTGGAATCTTGGTACAGATGTGAAGAAATAAGGATTTAAAAAATAATTGCTGGGGGGGTGAGGCAAAAAAAAAAAAAAGAAAAAAAAATTGCTATGTTCACAGCATCCTGAACTACTCAGAACTCTATAGTATTACACAAAAGGACCATAAATCCATAGCAAATACTTGGACCCTACAGAGTCTTTCCAGGGCCGCACTGTTTAACACGGTAGCTACTAGCTGCATATAGTTGTGAAGCATTTGGAATTTAGCTAGTCCAAGTCGAGATGTACTATAAAGGTAACATATACAGTGGATTTCAGTGTCTTAGTAAGGAAAAATAATGTAAGCTATCTCATTAATAATTGCATATTATCTAGATAAATTGAATTAAATAAAATATTTAAAATTAGTTTAGCTGTTATTTTTATTTTTTAAAAAAATCTAGCCACTAGAAACCTTAAAATCACATATTTCTCTCACATGGTGTTTCTATTGGACAGCTCTGTTCTTGGGAATGTGAAAAATCATCCCCGTCATACCTGCTCCCTAAACATCCATCCCAAACCGTCCGTCAGAATGACGGCAGTGTTGTTAAAAGGGGGAGAACGGTTTGCAGGGACAGTAACAGATGGAGGTGACAGGTACGCGACATTGGAAAAATTGATGTTTAGTAGAAATCTCATCAATAAATGCCAGGAGGAAATTACTGATGTACTCTGTAGATGTTTCCAAAGAAGGAAACTGAGAATATTAAAAATAAAACAAAACTAAACTATTTTATGCTTGTGTTCAGTGACGAGGGACTGCAGAATATATTGTCCTTTCGATCTATTGTGTTTTTTCAAATAGAAGGAGAGCATGCACGATTCTCCAAACCTGTACTCAACCTCCCTCCCTCCCTCTCTCTCTCAGTCCAAAACAACGAAACAATAAGACAATAAGCCTTTGTAGTCAGTGGGTTAAGCAGTGTGTATTTCGCAAACTTCATAAAAATAGTCTCACTCAAAGTAGACTATGCAACAGATGTTGATGATACTTAACATGAGCTGAAGACAGAAAAAAACTATCGTATCTTAATACTTGGCTGGAGAAAAAATCTTTTCCTTTTAAAAGATCTGTGCAAATGCATGCCGTTAGCAAACTGGCTAATACCTCAGGCTTCAAAGTGACTGGCTGTATGTACGCTTACTGTTTTACTAATCCTCTGGCTTCCCCTGTTTTGAGATGGTTACAGAAAAGTCCACTGGGGGATATTTTCCCCTTGGCTTTCACACTTGGCAGAGGAGTTCACTGTCCTCTGCTCTTCCTCACATTAGTTATAAAGCTGTTTGTCATCTCCAGTATCCGGAACACCTGCTTTTTAAAGGACTGCTGGCTCAGGAAAGAGAACATAAGTTATTTTTATGCAATAACTTGCCAGCTGAAGCCTTTTTAAAACCGCATCTGAAACAGTGTATTTTCTTCCCCCATAATCAAATCAGGTATCCTAAAATCAGAATTTTTCATTTTACCAGAATTTCCTTTTGAGATAAATCACTGAGAGGCAAGTGGCAGGAAAGCTGGGCAAACCAGAGGAAAGAGGGATCCTTTTGCTCATCACAGGACACACAAACACAAAAACCAGGTCTTCCCATCCAGTGAGAAATTTTTAGAAGAAATTTTAGAGATCTGAGGCAGGGAAACTTTCAAAACTTTAGGAGACCAAGAAAATGAGGCTGCCTCTGTTACTTCTTCATATGAAATGGGACACACTTCAAATCCTATGTTTAGCGTGTATCTGTTGTTTTTGCTGACTTAGCAGATCACCTCCTTTCTTCGAAGGGCTATTACCTTTTTTCTTACGGGAACTCCCCTTTCCCCAAGTGATAGATGGATTGTCATAGGGGTGAGCACAAGACTAGCCAGTCCGAGGCTCTCCTCCTCTCGGCCTGGTGATAACACAGGGACAGGGCGTGGGTTGGAGATATTGAAGAAGAGGCATTCTTTCTTGTTGTCTCACGTTTGTTAGCTCAGAGTGCGATGTTAGTCTGAGGCAGCCCTGGTTGCCACCTTTGCTACCCTGAGGGACAGGCTGGTTGAGAATGAAATCAATATAGAGACAAGTAGCACTGAGAAGTGGAAAGAGAAGCTCTTGAAAAAATTTAAGCCCCTGGATTTCTTGCTTATATGATCACAGAATTTCCACCCGGTTTCCCTTTTTGGCATAAACTAGTTTGAGTTGGATTTCTGTCTCTTGTAATCGAAAGATTCATGACTAATACACAGTGTTTGAGTGCAGATAAAAACTGTGATAAAAGAGAAAGAAATGAAGGAAGAAAAAAGAATAAGAGCTCCCAAAGTGGGGAACAAAAAGAGGAAAAGTAGAGGTGATTCAATATTTTCTCTTTCTTTCTTTCAATGTGTTAGCAGAAACCACACACACACACACACACACACACACGCACACATAAATTCTAAAGAGAAAATATCAATCTTAACTTATCCACTAGAATCGAACACAAACTAATTACAATAAAATTAACTACTCCTGGCAATGCAAGTGCTCTGCATACAAAAGGGCAAAGTTTTGAACTGCACGTCTCAGCTCTTCCCATATTATTTTTCTATTTCACCATTTTCCCCTTTTTAAATAAAAAATTAATTGGCTATTTTTAGAGGTTCATAAACTAATGTGTCCTCATTTCTAAAAAATGTAAATAACAAAGAAACCTATTCAATAAAAACTAAAAATCCAAACCTTACTCTTATCAGATCCATTCTTCAAGTGCATCCTTGAGTATACTCCTTTTCTTTGCATATATCAAAACATATTTCTTTTTTTAACAAAAAATGACATCAAAATATATACCTTGTTCCCAATTTAATTCTTTGTATTTTTGACAATTTTAGGTATCTTATGGACATCGTTTTATACATAGACTTATGTACAGCATCATTTTATTTAGCGGCTGGTTAGTATTTCGATGTATTGATGGACATTTAGCCTGGCTCTAGTTTTATGTTTTCTTTTGTTATTGCTATTAAACCCAATGATTTATAAATAAACAGCTTTCAATATATTCTTATACTTTTCTCTTTTTAAAAATTATGATCACTTATATTATTGTTGCAGCAATTTTCTAATTGCAAACTATGAGCTAATGATCAAGACGCGGGCCAGTGCAAACCCTTCATCTTGCACGAATCCTTATGTACTGGTGTGATGAAATAGGCAGCGGCCAGTGAGGCATGATTTGACGTGTGACATGAGAAGAAGCAGCAACGTAAATTATCTGACCTAGGATCAGTGAGTTCTACACCCACAGCCACACGGGCACAGCCGCCTTCTCTTGTGTTCATGTGTAACATTCAAATCCTGCTCCAGGCTTACGGGTCTTGGCAGATGAGTGACCTCTTAACCTACCTCTCTGCCATTTTCATTGTCAGCCGCTGTCAGTTACCGCACAAGACAGTTAGTAAAACAGTTCCTCACCTTCAGGCAGATGTCTGTCGTCCATTTGTCTAGATCAAGTGGCTTACAAATATCTCTAATTCTGAATTCTGTGGGGGCTTTTGAGTCCCGGAAGGATTGACAATACAATTGCTGCTCTTTAATCAGCCCGGTGGACAGGATTCATTTATTTTATCTTCTTCTCGGAATTCCTTTCCGAGGAAACTTCCAGAGTGTTAAAACAGCTCAGTCTTTTCTTTTTTGTTTTTGTATTATTATTAAACCTGCTGGTGGGACCAGCCCTCTTTGGGAGTGGGGGTGGGGTGCTATATGACATTCAAGGCTGCTGAAACCTGACCCAGTTACCTTTAATATTTTCCTCTACCTTCTTCAGGCAAGAAAACTTGAAAAGCAATCCCTTTTGGTGATGGTCTGGCACCTGGCTTGATTTTCCTTACACTGGCATTTTTATGCCTGAAAGCAGTAAGATAAAATGTGCTGACCGATAGGTAGCCCTCTCCTTGTTTGTCCAGGTAACCTGACCGGTACAGGATGTGCAGGTGACTGGCCTGTGACAGCAGAGACACAGCAGGACACACTGTCATTTCTGTTTTATTGTTTTCCTCAATTCTATTGAAAATAAGAGAATAGCATAGTAACGTGAGACAGTTTTGTAATGAAATCTCCAAATGTGACAGATTATTTGGCCAAAAAACACTGGCCAATTAAAACACCAAGCCCTGTCTCTGTGTTGACAAGGAAGATAAACTCCTGATGGCAGATTCCTGTTCGACAGGACATTCAGCAAAGAGTCAGAAGCTCACATCAGCCAAACTTCTGTGACTTCTTCCGTTTTACTTTGTTAGATAATCATACATGAGCCATAAATGGCTGCCACCAAAGCAAGGTCTCCTCGAGGCCAGCACTGGACTGCAAATTCGTGGGGTAGGCAAAGTTTATGTTGGGTCCCAACCACCCCACTTCTGTTTTCAGTTGCCCTCTATCCCTCAAAGCAAGCCCTACGCTCCCTCACCTCTAGAAACCCGTTGTTCTTGCCCCGGGCCGGGCTGCCCAGGACCCTGCTTTATTGTCTTTGTCGTTAGAGCGGGGATGTGTGCCACTTCGCAGACTTTTCTGTCTCCTCCAACACTTGTCATCTACATGTACTTGATAGGATGTGAAACCAAAGTGATAAACCTATGCAAGTTAAGGCCACTAGCGGGTCCACCTCTCGGGTAACCTGTGTATAGCTGAGAGGCTCATCGTGGGTCTGGTTAGGATCTCCTTTATGCAAAAGGAACAAAAATGGTGGTGGGACTTTCGAGCACCTTCTTATGGAAGGTATTTGGTGACAGAGCTGCTTTCAGAAATCCCTCCAAACACACTGGAGGCAGCTCCCGTCCCACACCGACCGAGGCCTGGCCCTCCGCCCTTTGACAGGGAGATCCTGACAAAGCTGCAACGGTGGCCCTGCCCTCCTTAGCTCTCCTCCCCCAGCAGGGGAAGAGAGCTCTGCCAGGGAACATCCTCCAGCACCAGGCAGCCTCTCGATGCTCCACAAGAGAGGTAGTATAAGCTCTTGTGGTTTGAAGTGTGTCGATTTCAATGATCACTTTCCTCACACTTATATCTCATTTCCTTCATGGCTAACCTGCCCTCGTCTGGGTGACTAGGTGTGCTGATGGCTTCTCTGGGACCTCGTTTAAATGCCTACCACATGTTGTTCAACGAGGGACCTCAAAAGAGAAACGTGTTGGGTCAAGTTGGGATAAAGAAGACAGCATTGTTCCAGCTGACTCAGTTATTACTTTTGTCTCTTTTCACCTCCATCCTATTAATGTCTTTTCTGATACCTTCAAATTCTCCGTTTCATACTATGATTGTTTTTTCTTTAAACAGTATAGACTCTATGTAGTATTTCAATCATATATTCCAAGTAGCTACTGAAACTGCAGTAGGGGATGTAATTTTTCATTAAGATAATAGAGAAGTTAATCTAAGGTTTTTGTAAAGAAGGTTGTCTGTCTCTCTGTATTCTTTAAATATATGTAAAAATTCATTTCACTGACTATAAAAAATAAAATCCTCTAAATATTTCCCTAAATTCAATTGATAATTAGTTCTCTGTCCAATCCCTGTACTTCCATTTGTGTCCTTTTATAAGGTAGTCTGGAATAACCAATTAACATCCTGTTACCAAGGGCAGATTTTCCTGGCTACTTAACTATTTTGAACATACTTCTATCTAAATACAGTGCTTTCTAATTTTTCCATAGATAAAGATCTTTGTTCAGTTTACTTAGCTTTAGTACAACATAAAGAAAATTTATAGCTACAACATTGGTTAATTTTATATTCAATGAAATAGTTATTTAAAGGATTAAAGAATAATTGAAGACTTTGATTTGGATTGCAGTAAGCTCTCATGAATCAGTTATAAAAGGAAAATTTATTTACTTTTCACTCACTCAATTAAATATGTATTTACCAATCATGTTCAGGAGAGAGGAATTAAATAGTGGGGGAAGATTTCGCATCTCAAGAAATATAATAAAAATGAGATTGCAGTTATAAATTCCTAATCAGGAGATCTTAATGTTGATGATAGGATATCAGGAACAAGCTAATTGGAAATGTAAGAAAGACCCAGGGTAGGAGGGAGATTTTCAAATCAATTGAGTAAACAATTGGCTGACATTGGATAGATAAGAGAAACTTGTTTCTGAAAGCTGTGTCTTCCCGTTGCTCTTAGTCTGGGAGAGGCAAGATATAGAATGTGAAGTGGCAAACAGAAATGAATCCAGGGATTTCAGGTTTCCAGCTTGAGGCTTTGCCATAGGTCTAAATCACCTGCATGGTCTCATCTCATCCTTCCCTCCTTTCTCCTTAAGCCATCTGTAAAGGCAGTGAAACTACCTGTCAGTTTAGTGTGTTGAGGCAAAGGTTTAGGAAGAAGATGGAATTCCTTTCGGGATTTTTTTTAAAAGAAAATACCCTAATGGTCTGGGACTGTTTGGCTGTGAAAGTTGAGTCCCTTCCCTCCCCATACCTGGCCTAAAAGCTTTCCCCATCTAGTAATGTAATTCACTCCCTCTTAGCCACAATGCCTTCTGTAGATTTCTATCACACATATCAGTCTTGAGTTAACGGTAATTTGGCAAGTGATAAAAAAGAGAGTTTTTGTTGTTGATGTTTTGTATGTTGTTGTCTGCAGCTGCTATGTAGCTTAGGTCCAAGGACACCATTTCCTCCACGATGTGCCCTGGAAGGTAGCATTCACATAGACTGCAAAGGGAGTGCTGCCCCCTACTGTTGTGCAATGACATAAACATCAGTGATGCTCACTGGGACACAGGAGAGGCAAAGGAAGTAGGCTGCATAGGCACAGGAATTCAGACAAAGAGACATGCTGATAAACAAACCCCTCTGGGAAATCTGTGACAATATAGGGAAGGGCACTGGGACTGGGGTACTGATCCAGTTTATCTGGATAGTAAAGAAAGAAAGGGTGGCTCCAGAAGGCTGGCGACTTGGGGACAATTCCAGGGCAGACATTTCAAACATGCCTCCACAGATACGCTTCGTTCTGCTTTCCCTGTCACAATAGGTCACAGATCTGTGATTCTCAGAGAACCTGCTCTGAGAAGAGCCTGTCCAGACTGAAGGGGACTCCACCTCTCTGAGCCTTGGAAAGGAAATCAAGAGGCTGTCCAAAAGTCGTCACTAATAAATCTGTTTTCCTTAAGTTCTCCCTCCCTTTCGTTAATCTCAGCACGAAAAGCTAAAGAGTTGGTCCTGCTATTTAAGATCACAAGTCCAAGAACTGAGCACTATACCGAGTTAATTCAAATGTGTATGTAATGAATTTTAGTTAAATATTCACACTCTTAGAAAAGGATTGAGGAATTAGGTGGAAGAATCAGTTGAACATATTTGGGCTTTCTATAGGCAATTGTTTTTTCTTTTTGGCATAATTTTTCAAAAACAGTTTAGTTCTCTGTGCCTTACATTTAAAACTGCCTAGACCTTGGAAACATAAGATAATCAGAAAGAAAAATCACTGAACAATAAAGGCGATGAACTTGGCATCGAACTGAGATTAAACATTTTTGACTCCTTTTGCTCTATAAGGAGCCCCTCCCTATTTCAATAAAAGTAACCAAGTCTTTTTCATTTTAACTTAAAAGATTGGAATTAAGGTACTCCAAGCTAATATGTATCTGATCTCAAATATTTTGCATGTAAAAGAGCCAAGTGAGAAAAGGGCTGGTTCAGCTGCAAGAATCATGTGACACCGAAAAAGCAGGCACTTCAGAGAAGGGAGTTTTCATGGAGCAGCAAATAGGAAGCAGCTGGGCTCCAGCATTCCTCCTCTCCCTGGGCACTGCACGCTGGAACTGAAGTGCCAGCTTTCTGCGCGAGGCGCAAGGGCTTATCTTTAAATAGTCTTTCTCATGCATTCATCTTTCATCTGTTAATAGGAATGCCCCCGCTCCGATTTTCCACCCCTGAACACACAAAAGGGGCTTAAGACTCGCTGATGAAGGAAATAGTGGCGAATCCTTATTCTCTTGTGCTTTGATAACTAGGTGCCGGGACGTGCCTAAATCACCATGAAGAGGTATAGATCTACAAACTGTGAAAATACAAATCAGTTATAATATTGGATAAAAAGCTAGGCAGTTCAAAAACAAATGCCTTTGAAACAGGCAATGCACCTAGTGAAGAGGTTTTAGCACAAGCCAAAAGATCTGGAAAATTACATCAGGAGCTTGTCTCCAATAGTAGCAGGATATAAATCAAAGGCCAGGCATGTTTTAAGCACAAGGAAAGTGCGCAGATCTGAGGAAATGGGAAGATATTTCAGATATTGTAGCATTTGATCCTAACTGTTAATATTGTTTGTTACAGCACAGATGCATTAGCTGGCTGTCAACCTTCCGTACATGCTGTACAGGGTTTAAGCAGAAGTGAATGCAGAGACAGGGGACTTGAGGTTAGGTATTAGGTACAGTTCAAACAAGGAACACATTTTTATCCCATTTGTTGTGCAGCAGAAGTAACGTTGCAGCCTTATGTGACAGCAAATTGTGTTTGGGCTTCCTAAAATGCTCCATCTGGCCCACCTACCCTCTGCAACAGGATTTTTTGCATATGTATGTAGACAGAGGCTTAATCTGTGTGAATTATGGTAAGCAGACTCGAAGAACAACTTGGGGACTTTACCATTTATACTGACTGAGTACAACCCACAGAAGAAAATTTGTGCTCATTTGTGGCAAGAGTAGGGATGAGTCATTGTCTGTCCTCCTGCCCCCACACCCCAGTTCACAGCTGCCACATGGCCAGACCTATTGCATGCACTGTCCTATATAATAGGAAAGAATGGCCACAGAGAGATCATTCCAGCTTGGGGAGTGAGGACAGTCACCCAGACTTTCAACAGATCTCTTCCCACTTTTCAAGATCATGTGATCCTGTATACTCTCCCAGCAGTAGGGACGATGTGATTCACACTGCAATTTGCAGGTCTATACAGGGTGGAGTGGGGAATGAGGCAAGGACCTGTGGTTGCTATTGGCATTTGGGCCATGTGGTACCACCCCAGACACCTGCTCATTTAGAGATTGCTCTTTGCTGCATATCCTGGAAATTCACGTTCTCCTAGACGTGCCAAATGATCTTGGTTCTGACATTACCCTAGTGATTAACAGCTTGGGTCATGAGTCTACCTGACCAAAACACATTTTGCAAAGCCAAATATTTCCATCAGTACAAAATGAACATGCTTGCCAAAAACCATAAACCCACAATTCCAATCTGTTAACACTTGTAAAAGATAGAGATCCTCCCAGAACAATCAGTTTTCTTGGATTCTTCAGTCTCCTATATTGCCTTTACAACTGTTTTTAACTACCTTTTAATTCCTATTTGGACATCAAAGCAATGACAGAATTTTAGGAGAAAACCTAAGTGGCAGGATAAAGAGCTACAGTCTGGTCCTTGAGGGTAATTGTCAGGTATGTTAGTGTGGTGATTTGTCCAGTGTGAGCAATTCATAATTTGAAACCAATGTTTTACAATTTTGCACTCAATAATACTCAAATAGCCATGTAAGCTTTCAAATAATTACAACTACAGCTATTCAAAGAAACTCGGGCTTCACAGGTTTCTATATTAAGTATTATCCAAGGAAGAAAACTCTGATTTCATACTCATGGTGTAATGCGTATCAGAGACCAGTTTATTCAGGTGAGTGAACTAGACCTTCACGTGAAGGAGAAAACTTCATATTGGATATTTTCGTACATTTTCTGGTATTTGACATTACCACATCAGCTTATAAACTATTGTTTTCTTTGGGGATTCTTCATCGTGGGACTGATTACTTGAGAAAATGTACATCCATTGTTTTCTTAATTCTGAGAAGCAAGAGTTTAGACATTTTGTTTATAAGGTTAACATGAAATCCACTCGTCAAGAGTTGAGGGTAAGCTCCGTGAGGCAATGTAGTAATTAAACTTCCCTGTGAAGTTGTGGGTTCCTGAATGGCATGTCTCCCAAGAAGTTCAATCCTGCAATCTTGTGATTAGAAGAGTTTGCTTTGTGATCATCAAATGGGTAGGGGTATGTGTGTGTGTGTGTGTGTGTGTGTGTGTATAAGCAAATGACTTTTAAGTCTTCTATCTGCATGGCTGTTTGAAATACAGCTCATCAGGCTAAATTACAAACACTCTTTGTTGATCAGAATATGTTTCTTTTTTTGAAATGTGCTGAGGGAAACAGGTCTGTTATATAAATTCACAATATCTCTAAGGAATTAAAGAGCAGGAATGGATATGAAGGTCACTTGTGTTCACATTTCAAGACCTTCCATATTTTTTATGTCACCCACTAGTCAAACTGGATGTGGAATATGATGAAGTCCAAATATTTTAATGTTTAAAAAATTTTCAAGATCGAAGCCTGAGGTTTCAAAACTTATCTGAAGAAACTGATAATCATTTTTGGGACTTTATTAACACTCACAGACAAACCAAACATTGCTTTATAATTGTAGAACTCATTATATTTGATATTTGCTACTTCTTATAAGATGAAATCACTTTCTAAGTTAATGGAAGCTGTTCTTAGAATTTCAAGGCAATTCAAGATCAGTTTTTCAATAGTTCATATGTGGTATGATCACCTTCCTTTATCACTCCTACCGTTCCCTCTTCAGCAATCTCACACCATACACACACACACACACACACACACAGATCAGGGTGTCCAGACTTGGAGGGAATAGGGAAAGAAAGAGTTCAAATTTGTGAGCAAACACTTTGCCTGACATTTAGATTCTACTAAGTGTCTAGTATGAAAGCGTATATGTGAATATCAAAAAAGACGTCCCAAATCAACTAATATGCAAATGAAAAAATCCCAGCACCTTTCCTAAGCTCTTTGGAGGATTAATGATAAACATATACCCTTAAATTATTTATCAGCCTGAGCTTCACCAGGCACAAACAACCACAAATTGAAAGAAATTCACATCTGACCAATTCTCACACTGACTCTGGAAAAGATTAATTTTTTATAACACTGCCCTATGATGATGACCATTAATGTCTCTTTTTCTTTATATATCACTTCTAAATCCCAGACTTCTCTGGTACAGTAAGTCCTCACTCAACGTCATTGATAGGTTCCAGAAAACTGGGACTTTAAGCAAAATGATGTGTGAATAACGAAACCAATATTAACAGGGGATAATTAGGCTAATGGATATACACAAGAGTTAAGTTTCTCTGGCATATTTCTGATCACAAAAACATCACCAAACTTCTAAATAAAGACCCCAAACACTTCCAATGTTAAACATCGAAATAAATGTGAGCTACACATACATTTAAGAAAGATTAATGAAAATAATTATTTGCCCAATTTGGGGGGAATCAGTGAGTGACGGCAGTTGTAGTGGCAATGAGTTAAATCAAGGGATAAATATTTGCAAAGCGAAAATTGTGGGGAATACTTCCTCCCCCAACACAGTTCAAAACCCATCACAAATATGGTGGACTGGCTGAGCACTTCACACAGTGTTTATTGTTCTGCATCTGGCTGATTACCATAAACATTCTGAATTTTTATTTTACAATAATTTGTATTCATTCATTCATTTTCCAAACTGCATATTCCAGTTCAGGGTCATGGGTGGCCAGAGCCTATCCTGGCAGCTCAGGGGAAAGGCAGGAACCAACCCTGGACAGGACACCATCCCGTCGCAGGGAGCACTCACACACGCCCGTGCTCTCTCACCCCGGGAACCATTTAGACGCGCTGGCTCACCTGGCAGGCACCTTTGGATGTGGGAGGAAACCAGAACACCTGGAGAAAACCCACACAGACGTGGGGAGAATGTGTGCAAACTCCACACAGATAGTGGCCCTGGCCAGGAATCGATTTTTTTTTCTCATCAATGTTATAATGAAACTATATTGAGTGAAACAACGTTATTTGAGGACTTGTGCTTTAGAGCTGTCATCCGCACACCCCAAGTCCACAGAATTCATCCTTGTGAATAATTTCTTACCTGACTGCCACCCTTTGTGTCAATTTTCTCTCATTCTGCCTTCGTTGTTAATTAAAGATAATAAAATATATTTATTTAGGCACTTAAGATATTTGTAGTTCTTTTAATTTCTGTAAAATTCATTTTATAAAAAAAAGGAAATAGGTATTAATAAAAATTTACTGAATGGCTGAAGAAATTTCTTTGCAAAGTAGTCACGGACCTATCACTGGGAATCTAACGAAGCTTGACTGACCAGTGTCAGAGACGGAATAAAGGACATCTCTTTATCAGCCCAGGTGGCCTCAGACTTGCCTTGCAATTCCATAGGGCCTTTGCCGCTTCCGGTCCTAAGTCCGCGCTCTCCCAGTCTATTTAAACCTGGCTGCCTTAAAAATTACTCCAGACACCATTATTTCCCTAAAGGTCCCCAGGTTCTCTGGGTGGAAAAGACTCATTTCCTCTGAATGCTGACCAACCTTTGTTTATGCGGACTGTATCTTAGGGCATTTAAGACATTTTATTTTATATCGCTGATGTTTCTAAATGTGCGCTAGTCTGAGGCCTATGTGAGGGCAGAGCCTTATGTACCTTTCTGCTCTGCTTCGGTGCCAGCATAATTTTATGCACATATTATGTCCTCAATAAATGTTAGTTGAATAAATAAATACAAAAATAAGTGAATTAATGGATTCTAAAACATACAAATGGCACGTCATTTATGATATCAAGGTTCATACACAAGAGTACAAAGAATAAAGAAGGTCCTATGGCCTTGGCATTCAATCTCAGTCTTTAATTTCTAGATTGTACATTTACAATTTTTTTGCACAGAAATGATGAGATTTTCACTTTTCATTGTAGAATTAATCCAATTAATTAGTGAACCACATAAACTTATCTTAAGTATTAGTCAGTATTCCACAAAATAGATTAATATTTCCTCATTGGATCTCCACAGAATTAGATGTAATTTGACTTCTTGTTCTTCATTCGATATTGATAAAATTTTATCAAATAATTAGGAAATAGATTAGAACTGATGATTTTTTTGATTAAACTTTTAATTTGGGATAATTGGAGGTTCACATGCAGTTTTTATATTTCAAAATATTACAGGGGTACAAACGGTTTTGGTTACATGGATTGCTTTTATAATGCTTGAGTCAGGGCTATAAGTGTGTTGAACACCCAGATAGTATTCATTGTACCTGTTAGGTAGGGTTTAGCCCATCCCTTCCTCCCTCCAATCCCCACTTAATGTTCACTGAGTTTTACTTTCCTCTGAGCACATGTGTGCTCATTGCTTAGTTCCAATTTACTAGTGAGTACATGTGGTGTTTCTTTTTCCATTCTTTAAATACTTCACTTAAGATAATGGTCTCCAGTTATATTCAAGTTGTTGCAAAAGGCATTAATTCATCCTTTTTATGGCTGAGTAGTATTCCATGGTATGCATATACCACATTGTTAATCCACTCATCTATTGATGGGAAATTGGGTTGATTACACATCTTTGCAATTGTGAATTGTGCTGCAATAAACATTTGAGTTTAGGTGTTTTATTTTGTTTTTTTTTTTTTTTGATAAAATGGCTTTTTTTCCTTTGAGTAAATACTCAGTAGTGGGATTGCTGGATTGACTGGTAGATCTACTTTCAGTTCTTTGAGGAATCTCCATAACTGTTTTCCATAGAGGCTGTACTAATTTGCAGTCCCACCAACAGTGTATAAGTGTTCCTTTATCTCTGCATCCACAACAGAATCTACTATTTTTGGACTTTTTAATAAAAGTCATTCTAACTGGGGTAAGGTGATATCTCATTGTGGATTTAATTTGCAGTTCCCTGATGATTAGTGACATTGAGCATTTTTTCATATATTTATTGGGCATTTGTCTATCTTCTTTTGAAAAGCTTCTGTTTATGTCTTTTACTCACTTTTTAATGGGATTGTTTGTTTTTTTCTTGCTAATTTGCTTGAGTACTTTGTAGATTCTGGTTATTAGCTCTTTATTGAATATATAACTTGTGAATATTTTCTCCTATTCTGTAGGTTGTCTATTTGCTCTGTTGATTGTTTCCTTAGCTGTGCAGAAGTTTTTAGTTTAATCAAGTCCCATTTATTTATATTTGTTGTTTCTGTGATTGCCATTGTGGTCTTTTTCTTAAATTCTTTGCCTAGACTGATTATCTAGAAGAGTTTTTCTTACATTTTCCTCTAGAATTCTTATGGTTTCATGCCTTACATTTAAGTCTTTTATCCATCTTGAATTAATTTTTGTGAGTAGTAAGAGATATGGATCCTATTTCATTCTTTTACATGTGACTATCCAATTTTCCCAGCACCATTTATTGAATAGGACTTCTTTTCCCCAGTGTATATTGTGGTCTACTTTGTCAAAGATCAGTTGGCTGTATGTGGATGGTTTTATATCTGAGTTCTCTATTCCATTTCATTAATCTGTGTCTCTACTTTTGTGCAATATCATGCTGTTTTGGTTACTATAGCCTTGTAGTATAGTTTGAAGTCTAATAATGTGATGCCTCCAGATTTGTTCTTTGTGCTTAAGATTGCTTTGGTTATTCAGGCTCTTTTCTGGTTTCAAACAAAGCATAGAATTATCTTTTCTAGATCTGTTAAATATGACATTGATATTTTGATGAGAATTGCATTGAATCTGTAAATCACTTTGGGTACTATGGACATTTTAACAATGTTGATTCTACTGATACATGAGTATGATATGTTTTTCCATTTGTTTGTGTCCTTTACAATTTCATTCCTCAGTGTTTCATAGTTCTCTTTGTAGAGGTCTTTCACCTCTTTGGTTAAGTATATTGCTAGATATTTGTGTGTGTGTGTGTAGCCATTGTGAATGGTATTGAGTCTTAGATTTGACTCTTAGCGTGACTCTTTTTTTGTTTGTTTGTTTTTGAGACAGAGCCTCACTCTGTTGCCCAGGCTAGAGTGCCGTGGTGTCAACTTGATTCTTATTGGTAGATAGGAATGCTACTGATTTGTGTACATTGATTTTGTAATCTGAGACTTTGTTGAATTTGTTTATCAATTCCAGTAGTCTCATGGCAGAATCTTTGGGGTTTTCCACATATAAGATCATATTGTCAGCAAAGAGTGATAGTTTGACTTCTTCTGCCCCCATTTGAATGCCCTTGATTTCCTTCTCTTGTCTGATTGTTCTGGCTAGGATTTCCAGCACTATGTTCAATAGAAGTGGTGACAGGGGGCACCCTTGTATTTTCCCAGTTCTTAGTGGGAATACTTTCAATTTTTCAACATTCAGTATGATATTGGCTATGCGTTTGTCATATATGGCTTTTATAATTTTGAGATTTGTTCCTTCGGTGCGTAATTTGTTGAGGGTTTTTATCATGAAAGCGTGTTGAATTTTGTCAAATGCTTTTTCTGCATCTATTGAGATGATAATGTGGTCTTTGTTTTTGCATCCATTTACATGGTGAATCACATTTTTTGATTTACATATGTTGAACCATACTTGCATACCTGGATGAAGTCCACTTGGTCATGGTGGATTATTTTTTTGATGTGCTGTTGAATTCAGTTTGCTAGTACTTTATTAAGAATTTTTGCATCTATATTCATAAGAGATATTGGTTTGAAGTTTTCTTTTTTTGTTGTGTCCTTTCCTGATTTTGGTATAAAGGTGATACTGGCTTCATAGAATGAGTTGGGGAGGATTCCCTCCTTCTCGATGTTATGGAGTAATTTCTGCAGTATGGTACTAGTTCTTCATTGAAGATCTGGTAAAATTTGGCTGTGAATCCGTCTGGTCTGGGGCTTTTTTGTTGTTGTTAGAAGATTTTTTATTACCGTTTCAATCTCACTGCTTGTTATTGTTCTGTTCGGGAATTCTCTTTCTTCCTGATTGAATCTTGGGAAGTTTTGTGTTTTCAGGAATTTGTTCATTTCCTCTATGTTTTTGAGTTTATTTGCATAGAGATTTTCATAATATTCAAAGATGATATTTTGTATTTCTGTAGTATCAGTTATAATATCTTCTTTTCATTTCTGATTGAACTTATTTGGGTCCTTTCTCTTTTGTTTCCAGTTAATCTAACAAGAGGTCTATCAATTTTGTGTATCTTTTCAAAGAGGAAACCCACTTTTTGTTTCATTGATCCTTTGTACTTTTTTTGTTGTTGTTATTTTCATTTTCATTTAGTTCTGCTCTGAACTTAGTTATTTATTTTCTTCTACTGGCTTTTAGTTTGGTTTTCTCTACCTTTTCTAGTTCCTTGAGATGTACCATTGGATTGTTAATTTGTGATTGTTCTTTTTGTTATGGACAGGTAAGACTATAAATTTACCCCTTAGGACTGTTTTTGCTGAATCTCATAGATTTTGATAGCTTGTGTCTTCTTTGCTATTCAGTTTGGGGCAACTTTTGATTTCCATCTTAATTTCATTATTGACCCAATATTCATTCAGCAGCAGATTGTTTAATTTCCATGATTTTGTGTAAAATTGAGTGTTTCTCTTGGAGTTGATTTTTGGTTTTATTCAACTGTGGTCTGAGAAGATATATGATATGATTTCTATATTTTTGAATTCATTGAGACATATTTTACCACCTAAGATGATCAATCTTGGGGAATGTTCCATGTGCTGATGAGAAGAATGTGTACTCAGTAGTTTTGGGGTAAAATGTCCTGTAAATGTCCATTAAGTCTATTTGTTCTAGAGTTCCATTTAAGTCCAGTGTTTATTTATTTTCTGCTTGGATGATCTGTTGAGTTCTGTCAGTGAGATGTTGAAGTCCCCAGTAATTATGATTTATCTCTTTGCTTAGAGCTAGTAGAATTTGCTTTATGAATCTTGGAGCTCCTGTGCTAGATGTATAAATATTTAGGATAGTTACGTCTTCTGGTTGAATTGTTCACTTTATGCCATGGTATAATGACCACATTTGTCTTTGTTGATTTAAAGTTAATTTTATCTGATATGAGCATGGCTACACCTACTTTCTTTTTGTTTCTGTTTGCACTGAATATTTTTTCCCATCCCTTCAACTTGAGGCTGGATGAGTCCTTGTAGGTTAGGTGTGTTTCCTGGACACAGCAGATGCTTGAGTTGTATCTTTTCAGCCATTCAGCCATCCTCTGTCTCTTGAGTGGGGCATATAGGACATTCACATTGATTGATAGAATTGATATTTGGGAGGCTGTTCTTTTCATCTTGCTGGGTAGTATATTATTGCATTATTTTACCTCTTGTGCAATTTTATATGAGCTCTGAGCTTTAGCTCTTGGGTGATTTTACACTGGTGGGAATCTATTATGTTGATCCATGTATAATGAAGTTCTGAATATTTCCTACAGGGCAGGTCTGATCTTGACAAATTCCCTCAGTGCCTACTTGTCTTGAAAAGTTTTTATTTTTCTTTCATATATGAAACTTAGTTTTGCAGGATACGAAATTCTGGGCTGGCAGTTCTTTTTAAGAAGACTGAAGGTGGGGCCCCAAATGCTTCTGGCTTGTAACATCTCATTTGAGAAGTTGGCAATTAGCCTGATGCGTTTTCCTTTGTAAGTTACTTGATGCTTTCACCTCATGGCTCTCAGAAGTTCCTTTTTCATATTGATTAACCAAGTCATCCATCCAAAATCTAGACCACCACCAAAGCACACACAAGCAAAGCCAAAGGTTCTTACCCAACATATGCTACAGAAACATCCTTATCCATGTGTATGGGGGGAAGCCCCATCCAAACAAAAGAAAATCCCCAAATAAGCAACAGCTGCTGTAGATGTCTAGGAATCAGTGAAAGAACTACAGAAGTATGAAAAATCGGAGTGAAAGAACACCCCAAAAAGTGAACATCAGTCTCTTGCAATGGATACCAACCAAAATGAAAATACTGAAATGGCAGATAAAGAATTCCATATATGGATTATAAGGAAGCTCAATGAAATCCAAGAGAAAATGGAAAGCCAACTCAAAGAAACCAGAAAAACAATTCAGGAAATGAATGAAAAATTCACTAAAGAAATCAACATATTAAAAAAAATAAATTTCTGGAAATGAAAAATTCATTTAAGGAAATAAAAAACACAGTGGAAAGTTTTAAGAATAGACTAGACCATGTAGAAGAAAGAATCTCAGAGCTTCAAGATAATTTTTTCAAATTCACTCTGTCAGTCAAAAATAAAGAACAAAGAACTAAGAGGAAAGAACAAAGCTTATAAGAAAATGGGATTGTGTAAAATGGCCAAATACATGAATCATAGGCATCCCTGAGGGTGAAGAAGAAAATGCACAAGGGTTTAAAAACTTATTTGTGTGAATAATTGAGGAAAATTTCCCTGGTCTTGCTAGAGATTTAGATATCCAGGTACAAGAAGCTCAGTGAACACCTGGGAGATTCATTGCAAAGGGGCAATCTCGAAGTCACATGCAGTTTTAAGAAACAATACAGAGACATACTCTGTACACTTTACCCATTTTCTCTCAATGGTAGTATGTTCAAAGCTATAGTACAATATCACAATTGGATGTTGGCATTGCTATAGGCAAGATACAGAACAGTTGCATCATCACAAAGATTCCTTCTATTGCCCTTTTATAGTCACATCCACCTATCTTCAACCCTGTGCAGTGTCAACCAGTAATCTGTTCTCGATTTCCATAATGTTGTCATGTTAAGAACATTATATAAATTGAATCATACAGTATGAAACATTTTAGGATTGGCTTTTTTCATTCACATTATTCACCAGAGATTCATCCAAATTGTCATAAGTATTCTGGTTATTGCTGAGTAGTATTCTGTCATATGAATGTACCAGTTTGTTTAACCATTCACCTGCTGAATGACATGCCAGTTGTTTTCAGTATTTATTTATTATTAATAAAACATCCATTACATATTTCTGTGTAAACATAAGTTTCCATTTCTCTAAGATTGCTCAAGCATGCAATTTCTGCATCACATGGTAGTTGCATGTTTAGTTTCATAAGAAAATGACAAACTGTTTTCCATAGTGGTGGTACCATTTTTCATTTCCACCAGCAACGTATGAGTGGTTCAGTATTTCTGCATCCCTGCCGTCATTTGTGTGCTATTTCTATTTTTTATTTTAGTCATTCTGAAAAGTATCTTATTGCAGTTATCATTTGCATTTCCTGACTGTACGTATAACTAGCTGATATCTTTTCATGTGCTTGTCAACTATATATGCTCTGTGGTTAAATATCTGTTTGTGTCTTTTTCTATTCAGATTATTCATTTACTATTGAGTTTTGAGGGTTCCCAGTATGTTCTAGACACACTTCTTTGTCAGACAGATGGTTTAAAAATATTTTCTCCTAGTCTGTAGTTAGTTTTTTTATCCTCTGAAAAGGATCTTTCAGTGGGAAAAATATAAACACTTTTATTAGATCTAATTTATTAATTTTACCTTTTATGGATTGTAACTTTGATGTCAAGTCTAAGAACTCTTGGCTGGATCTAGATCTCAAAAATTTTCTCCTATTTTTTTCCTAAAAGTGTTATAGTTTTATGTTTTATGTTTAAATCTGTGACTCATTTTGGGTTAATTTTTGCATAAGGCATGAGATTTAGATTGAAATTAATTTTTTTTCCTATGATGCTCCAGCACCATATATTGAAAAAGCTAGCCTTCCTTCACTGAATTACTTTTGAATCTTTGTCAAATATCAGTTGTGCATATTTTGTATGGGTCTATTTCTGGGCTGTCTACTGTTTCCTTGGTCCTTATGTCTGTCTTTCCACCAATATATCACACTTTCTTTATTACATTATACCTACATAGTAAGCCTGAATATTGGGTAGAGTGATTCCTTCTACCTTATTCCTTTCTCAAGATTGTTTTTAGCCATTCTAGGACCTATGTCTTTCCATGTAAATATTAGAATAAGCTTGTCTTGTCTATGCTTACAAAAATATCTTACTAGAATTTTTATAGGAATTATGTTAAATCTATAGATTAATTTGGGAAGAATTGACATATTTACTATGTTGAGACTCCCAATCCATAAATGTAAATAGTATGGCTCTTTATTTATTTAGGTCTTTGATATCTGTAATCAGCATTTTGTAACCTTCAGCATACTGATACTGTATATGTTTTATTAGGTTTATAAGTATTTCATTTTCTTTGGAAAGACTATTAGTGGAAATGTGATTTTAATTTTTGTTTCCACATGTTTTTTCTTTGTATGTAGAAATGTGATAATTTTTGTGTGTTGACTTCGTGTCCTGCAACCTTGCTGACCTTACTTAATAGTTTCAGGAGTATTTTTTGAGGATTCCTCAGAATTTTCTACATAATCGTGTCATTTGCAAATAGGGATAGTTTTATTTATTCCATTCTAATACGTATGTATTTAATTTCTTTTTTTGTCCTATTGAAGTGGCTAGAACGTCAATTACTATGTTACTATGAACATAATTACTATTATAACAGTGGTAAGAATGGACACTCTTGCCTTGAGTCTTTCACTACTAAATATGATATTAAATGTAGGTGTTTTGTAGATGCATTTTTATCAAGTTGAAGAAGCTGCCCCTCTATTCCTAGCTTGCTGAGGATTTGTATTATGATCGAATGTTGGATTTTGTGAAATGTTTTTTTTCTGCATCAATCGATATGATCACATGATTTTTCTTCTTTAGCCTGGACATATGGTAGATTACTTTGATTGATTTTCAAATATTGAACTAGCCTTGCATGCCTGGAATAAATACCGCTTGGTCATGTTATATAAAATAAGTTTTATATATTGCTTGATTTTGATTTGTTAATATTTTGTTAAAGATTTTTGCATCTAAGTTCATGAGAGATATTTGCTTATAGTTTTTTTGTTAGGTCTTTGTCTGATTTTGGTATCAGGCTCATATTATTTTCATAAAATGAGATTGGAAGTCTTGCTTCCTCTTCTATTTTCTGGATGGCATTGTATAAAATTGATTTTAATTATTAAAATATTTGGTAGAATTCTGCACTGAAGCCATCTGTGCTTAGAGGTTTTTTTTAAGAGCTTTTTAATTCCTAATTCAATGTAGTGTCTGTAGGATTGTTTAGTTTGCCTATTTCATCTTGGCTGAGTTTTGGTAGTTCGGGGAGTTCCAAGTTCATTTTTTCTGTGTTGTCAAATTTATGAGCATAAAGTTGTTTGTAATATTACCTTATTATTCTTTTGATGTCCACAGGATCTGTAGTGACAGTTACTGTTTTATTTCTGATATTGGTGTTTAGTGCCTTCTTTTTTTTCTTGTCAGTCTTGCTAAAGGTTTATCAATTTTATTGATTTTTTTCCAAAGAACCAGCTTTTTGTTCCATTGATTTTCTCTGTGGTTTTCCTGCTTTCAATTTCATTGATAAATGCTCTCATTTTTATTATTTCTTTCTTTCTGTTTAATGATGTCAGAAGTTTATTTTTCTATGTTTATATTTTCATTTTAAAAGCCGATTATTTCTGATATGATTTTAATTGTGTTAAATATTAAAAAAATCTTTAAACTGGTAATAATGTTTCATATTTAACCAGACACAGTGACCAAAAAAGGTTACATAGAAAATGAAAATCAGTTAATTGGCACATAATAAGTTAAAGTTGTATTTCAGTTTCCATTTGAGGAGATTCTGGGTATTTACAAGTATTAACTCTCAATCTAAAAAGTCCTATCTGAGAAAAAATTGCAGCCCATGTCTAAATCACTGTGCTCAGGTATGTTGAGAGCTAAGAAAATTCTATAAAGGATCTTTCTTCCAGGGAGAGACGGGGAAACTGCAGAGTAGAAAATAAACTGGAAAGAAATGAATTACCCACACAGGAAAGAAGGGATCTTTTAGCTGAAATATAGCTGGAAAATTTAGGTAGAGGTCTTACACAAGAGAGGGGGAGAGGCAGAAATGTCTGAGTCAGAGAAAGATGGCTCCCCAAAGAGAACTGAGCTGCCAAAAAGAGCAGGGGCTTGCAACTGAACTACATTGTGAATAAATGTAGAGAGAAGAGAAGACCTCGCTTTAAAAAACATATATAAGTTTTTAAAGAAATAAAGAGCAGGATTAGAGGTAAAAATACTAGTTAATTAATCTTCAGGAATAGAATCCCTGCCCTCTTAAAGCTTGCCATCTAGCCAGTTGATTCTGTTTTATTAAATTACGTTAAAATATATTAAGCTTAGAAGTGTTCATATATTAGTTTCTACTTTAATTGCTAAAAAGAGATAGTTTTTAAAATTATAACTTTTAAATTTATATGAATCTCTGAAGTTTAGTCAGTGTTTCTGCCTGAACTATTGGTCCCACTGAACTACAGTGAGTTGGGTTTTTCTACAGACTAAAAAACGGATAAGAAGCCAGATGCTCATCGTTTATGTCTCCTGGAATACAAGAGCAACCAATAGGTAATTCTATTCCATTCTTAAAAATAGCTCTGAATATTAGTTTCTCCCAAGTCTTTGAAGATGCCCTGTTTCTATTTTATTTCTCTTCTTTATTTGGCCCTCTAAACACAAACCTCCCTCAGTGTTCGTCTTCAGATCGTTCCTTTTCTAATCTTAAATTCTACTACATCTCATTCTGAAATGTCTGTCTTTCTCCAAAACCAGCTCAGAAGTCAATGTCTCTAGAAAGTCGTCCATTAACACTGTTTCCCTCCAGAAATCTTTCTAGTCCTGGATGTACTGCTTGTGCCACCACCTGTCACACTGCATTGCACTTTATTTTACACTTGCCTTCCTAACTAGTCTTGACGGCAGAATTGGATCTTGTGATTCTAGTATTCTAAGTCCCTAGCACAGGAAAAGCACTTGACAATAAATGCCACTGAACAAATGAATACTTTTATATGCAAGCAAGCAATGGCTATTTAATAACTTTTCGTTAAAATAGTTTTAACTCATCCACAAAAGTATGTGCTTTTTTCAAAGTATTCGTCCTCTTCTTAAGTTATAAAAAATTAGTTTAAAGGCTATTTTTAATAATTTATACACTTCCATGATTCAGTGCTAATCAATAAAGCTTAACTTTATGAAAGAATAAAATATAAGCAAGAAATCATGCCTTTTGCCTTAGAAATGACTGTATATCAAGAAAATGAGATTAGTCTCACAGACTGTGAGAAAGTATTTGCAAAAGACATATCTGATAAAGGACTGTTATCAAAAACATACAAAGAACTCCTAAAATTCAACAATAAGAACAACCTGATTAAAAAATGGGCAAAAGAAACAGAAACAGAACAGAAATCTCACAGAGATTTGCCAAATGAGCACATGAACAACTACTTGACGTCGTATGTGAGTAGGGAATCGCGAATCGGAATGACAATGAGATGCCACTTCACACCCACCGGGATTGCCAAAACCCGGAACACTGACAGCCCCAAATTCCGGTAAGGATGTGGAGCAACGGGAGCTCTCATTTACTGCTGGTGGGAATGCAGAATGGTACAACCACTTTGTAAGACAGTGTGGCAGTTTTTTTTTTTTACAAAAACAAACATATTCTTACAATACAAACTAGTAGTCATACTCCTTGGTATTTACTCAAATGAATTGAAAACTTATGTTCACACAAAATCTGCACGTGGATGTTAACAGAGGTTTTATTCATAATTGTCAAAACTTCAAAGCAACCAAAATATTTTTGACTAGGTGAATGGTATATCCAAACAATGGAATATTATTTAATGCTAAAAAGACATGAGCTATCATGCCATGAAAAGACATGGAGGAATCTTTAATGCATATTACTACATGAAAGAAGCGAATCTGAAATGGCTACATACTCTGTGATCCCAACTATGTGACAGTCTGCAAAAGGCAAAACTATAGAGACAGTAAAAAGATCAGTGGTTTCCAGGTTAGGTGGTAAGAAGGGATGAAGAGACAGAGCACGGGGGATTTTTAGGACAGTGAAACTATCCCGCATTATACTACAATCGTGGATACATGTCATTACACATTTGTCAACACCCACAGAGTGTATGAAACCAAGTATAACCCCTAAAATAAACTATGGACTTTGCGTTATAATGATGTGTCAAGGTAGATTCATCAGGTGTAACAAATGTGCCCCCTGGTGCTGGATGTCCATAATGGAGGGGGTGGAGGTGGGGAGTGCAGGGGAGGCAGAAGGTCTAAACCTACTCGATTTTGCTGTGAACCTACCTAAAGTATCTATTAAAAAAGAATATCTGGAGATAAGTGACATCTCATTGTGGTTTTGATTTGCATTTCCCTGATGATTAGAGATGTTGAGCATTTTTTCATATGTTTTTTGGAGCATTATTCTGTCTTCTTTTGCAAAGTTTCTGTTCATCTCCTTTGCCCACCTTTTGATAGGGCTGTTCGATTTTTTCTTGCTGATTTTTCTGAGCTCTAAATAGATTCTGGTTATCAGCCCTCTGTCGGATTTGTAGCACGCGAAAATTTTCTCCCATTCTGTGGGTTGCCTGTTTGCTCTTGTGACAGTTTCTTTGGCTGTGCAGAAGCTTTTTAATTTGATTAGGTCCCATTTATTTATTTT
>CAUYSK010050019.1:0-25460 GCA_963575035.1 Avahi laniger | reverse complement strand
CTCCAAAAAGTTAAAAAAAATTAGTCAGGTGTGTTGGTGCACACCTATAGTCCTAGCTACTCAGGAGGCTGAGGCAAGAGGATCATCTGAGCCCAGAAGTTTGAGGCTGTACCACACCAAGCAGCCTGGGTAGAGAGTGAGACTCTGTCTAAAAAAAAAAAAAAAAAGAAAAATGATTACAATTCAATACTAAAAAGACAACCCAATTTTTAAATGGGTAAAGGATCTAGTTAGACATTTTCCAAAGAAGATATACAAAAAGACAATAAATACATGAAAAGATGGTTGAGATCATTAGTCATCAGGGAAATGCAAATCAAAACCACAGTGGAAACCACCTGATACTCATGAGAATGGCCATAATAAAAAGGTCAGATAATGACAAATGTTGGGCAAGATATGTAGAAATCAGAATCCTCATAGATTGCTGGCTGGCATGTAAAATGGTACATTTACTTTGGAAAAGAGTCTAGCCATTCCTCAAACAGTTAAACATAGAGTTACCATAAAACTCAGCAATTGCACCTCTCGGTATATACCCAAGAGTCACATGTGAAAACATGTGTCCACACAAAAACTTGAACACAAATGTTTATACCAGCAGTATTCGTAATAGTCAAAAGGTAGACAAAACCCAAATATTCATCAACTAATGAACAGATAAACAAAATGTGGCACATCCATACAATGGAATATTATTTGGCTATAACAAGGAATGAAGTACTGATACATGCTACAGCATGACTGAGCCTTGAAAACATTCTGCTATGTGAAAAAAATCCTAAAAGACCACAATTTATATGACTCCATTTGTCTGAAATGTCCAGAATAAGCAAATACATAGAGATAGAAAGGAGATTTTTGGTTACTTGGGGGCTGAGGGTGCGCGTGAAGCAGGAACAGAGGGGTGATAGCTAAAGGGTATGGTATTTTTTTTGAGATGATGAAAATATTCTAAAAAATGAAATGTAGTAATGACTGTGTATATCAATGAATATTCTAAAAACCACTGATTCATACACTTTAAATTGGTGAATTACGTGTGAATTATATCTCAAAGGGAGCTATTATTTTCTTTTTTTCTTTTTTTTCCCATGGATCATCTCTCAAGGCAGGGAGCTATTATTTTTTAAATGTTTATTTACTCAGAATTAAAAAGAAAAGATTGGAAGGAAATATATCAAAATACCAACAGTGGATAGCTAAAGTGGTGGGATTACAGATTATTTTCTTTTGTAATTTTTTCTTATTTTTACAATTTTTCTCCAGTGAACAGAAAAAATTTTTAAAGGTAAAAAATAAAATCAGTTTAATGAGAGAAGAAAGTGAACAACTGTTTTAGATTTTAAAAGAATGAACGAACATTGTTTTGATCCTAGATCCCTCCTCCGTCCCCCCAAAACAGCTACAAAATGCATTTTAGGAAAAATAGGAGAAATATAAATATGGATTGGGTATTAGATGTTGGTATGGAATTGTTATTGCTTTTCTTAGGATTGTGGTTGCAGATATGTGGAAAAAATCTCGAGAGTTTTATGCCCAGGTCTTGGGGGCAATCTAATGTCATGGTACCTACAACTTACCTTCAAATGGTTCAAATTAAAACCACAGAAAGCAATGAAGCAAATAAGACAAAATGTTAATTGTTGAATCTAGGGGAACATATGGATGCTCATTTACTTACTGTATACTTTTTTCTTTGTATTTAAACATTTTCTGTTTAAAAATTGGAGGGAAAGATGATAAACAAATCTCCTGCGGGGCACACAGTGGAGCCTCTCTGGGTTCAGGAAAGGCAAAAAGAGACCTGAAGATTGGGGGTGGGCAGCCCAGGTGGGGCCAAGATCTGCAGCCCTGAAGCTTCCTCCCAGAAAGAATGTGCCCAAGGGGATGGGCAATGGGGAGAAGCCCCCTTACCAGGTATCAATGAGCTGTTTTTTATGCATTTTCTCGTTTAATCCTCACCACATCCCAAGAGGCAGGCATTATCATTATCCCCATTTTATAGTTGAGGAACCTGAGATGAAATAACTGCTTAGAGATCCTTCTACAAATCCAAGGGCTGTGTTCAGGCTCTCTTGGGGCCAGGGAGAGCATAGGATTGTGTCCCCCAAAAGCAGCCTATGGGCAGCCTGATCTAGCCCCTGGTCTGGGGGAAGAGGGGAGGCTTTCAGGAATCAGGACCCCTTCTGGGGGTCTGTACCTGCCAGGACATTGAGGGTCAAAGCAGGGGGTGGGTGTGGAGCGCAGGGAATTGCAGAGAGGCTGTGTTGGCCACAGGTACCCAGGGCTGTAACCTTTCTGAACTCATATGCACGCACTTCCTCTTCTCTCCCTCTCGTCTCCACTCCTGTCACCCTCAAGCTTATACACATAAATGTTCCTCCCTCCCTGAGACTGGAATGCCTGCTGCTCACAGAGCAAATTACCGTCATTTTCCAAGACCAGCTCCAAGTCCCTGGCTCTGAGATCCCATCCCCACACCACCCTCTCCCTGCAGATCATAACTGATTCCTTGAGGGTCCTCAGGCCTGCACAGGACCTGGCCCACGGATAGTCAGTGAGAGTTGTAATAATGGCAATTCCTCTCGTCCATGGCCCTGCAGTGCTCAGGGACCCTCCTCTGCCCTGGACTTCCTGCTGTCACAGCCTCGGCATCCCAAGTGATCGCTTTCTGTGGGCCTTCTCCCCTCACACCTGAGGTCAGAATCCCCTCTATATCCCCAGCGCCTAGCACAGGAAGGCCCAGAGGTCCCGCAGTGAGAAGTTTGGTAGGGGCACCCACAACAGGACGCATATCACACCGATTGGGCTCCAGGCGGCGCTGTTGGCTCAGGTAAGGGTTGGGGAGCCCCAGGCGTAGCCTCCGGCTCCGGTGCAGCCGGGCACTCGAAGGCGGGGCGGAGCTGTTAAAGCCCCAAATTCCAGAGCTGCTTCTCTGCACCCCGTCCAATGCATTGTGCCTGATTTAAAAGCTTAGAATGTCAGGGATGGATCGACAGTGGGGACCCTCCAACCCCCAGATGCATAGAGAAACAGCGACCCTTACAAGGCCACACAGCTGAACCAAGAGGACCCAGATCTCCTGAGAGGTCTAGGGTGGGCAAGCAGCCACATAAGCACCATCATTTCTTCCAGACTCCGCTGCAAAGGACTGTATGCTGGAACAACCCCTTTCCCTCTCTGAGTCCAAACCTACTGCCCCTTGTTGATAGTAAGAGCTGAAAAAAAGGGCTGGAGTGCTGAGTTCTGGTCCTAGCCTGCTGCTCGGGGCCTGTGCCCACTCCCCTGGAACCCTGACTGTAAAATGGGGGCCGGACCCAAAAGCTCTGAGCTGCCAGGTCTCCAGGATCTGGGTGGGCCAAGCCTGGGTGTGGGGCCAGTCGGTACCTTGGCCAAGTACAGGCCGCTCTGGGAGCTGCCAGACGGGAAGCATTTTCCGGAGCCGAAAGGGCTGGCAGAGCCCAGGGCCAGGCTGACAACCACAATGGACCCTTGTGCGGAGGTTCAGCTTGGACTCCCCCGCAGGCCCAGCCCCTGGGCTGGGGTGGGCCCTGCTTTCTGGTCTGCAGCCAGACCCAACTCCTGAACAACCCGTCCTAGGCCCAGAGACGGGAGCATAAGACAGGTTCAGTCAACTTCCAGAGCAATGCTCACAGGCTTGTGGCCAGAGCCTAAATTTTCATCATCAGCCTTCCTGGAATTCTCTTGCCTAAATAACTTCACGCAAAATTTAATGACCCATCTCCCCAACCAGATGGGAGCCCCAAGAGGGCAGGGGGCAGGTCTTCTCCCCCTCAAGCCAACTCAGGTAGCCCGGGATAGCCTGTTGGACCAGCCTGGTTTGCTGAAGATCCCTGGTTAGGGAGTCCTCCTGGGAGACCTGGTGCCAGTCCTGGTGGAGCCTTAGTTTCTTCCTCTGCTAGTGGGAGGGAAGGAGAGTTGATAATACTCATTTGAGGGGACACAGACACTGGTGGGGGGAAGCCTTCAGAAACATCTGCGCCCCTCTCCAACCTCCGGCGGGACTCCATCCAAACCAGCCCAGATAGACCCCACTCCTCCTCCCCTCCTCCTGTGGTTCCAATCACGCATGCTCCTGGAGCCCTGTCCAAGGCTCTGAGCTGCCTCGGAGGCAGTCTTCGGGAAGCCCTCCTGGACACACCATGGGCTGTACCCACTTTTCCCTTCTCTGGACTCCCATAATATTATATTCATCATTCCTTGGGGCATGGGGTCCTTCCAGCCTAATGTTCATGGTCATCTCAGCAGCTGTTGCTGGGGCCCCCGCTATCACCAGGCTCCGCAGGGGACACTTCACACCAGCCATCTCTGTGAGGTCCAGCAAACTGTCCTAAGCATGAAAGGAGATGATGCAATGTGAAGGGGCTATATGTAAACTGTAAAGCACTGTACCACTATGAATTGCTAGTATCTGCAAGAGGGAAATTAAAAGAGAAATGCAAGACCATATACTTGCATCACATAAAAAAGGGCTTAGGTCTGAGATGGCAGGAATGCAGTGGGATGTGGCCAGTACAAAGATAGATTTGATGTCTGGCTACATTAGCAGAGGCATAAAGCCTAAAATGGAGGAGGTGACCAACTGGCTTTTCTCTGGAGCTTTGTCCCCATTTCTTAGGAATGGCTTCAGTACTGTGGCCCCTGTCTAGGTAGTATCAGACCGAGATGCAGATGCAGAGTCACTGTCCTCCCAGCTTAATAGAGCCATCCCAGGGCCAGGGGATAGCTGACTTTGTATCCCAAGGGAGACTATGAGAATGTCACCAGAGGCTGGTCTCAGCTCAGAGTGCAAAAGACAGTCCCAAAGCAGAAGAGGCTGCCTCCAGAGATAGCAGTGAGGGTGTCAGAGCAGGATGAGCCCAGCTGGGCAGTCTGGAGAGGATTCCTCCCCCAGTGGGATGGACAGAAAAGCCTGGGAGGACCCACCATGTTAGGGCTGAGAGAGTCGAAGTTCCTAAATCAATCAAAGAATCTGAGGTTCTGAGGCCGATGGTGCCTTGGCCTGAAACCACTTGCTGGTGAGTATCTCAGCAAGCCAGGAGCCAAGCCATTAGTCCACCAGCTGTTTGTTCGGTTTGGCTTTATTGCTGGGTGTGGATCAATATACCTTTTTTAAAAAGAAAAAAACCCTGCCAGTGGGAGGCAAGGCCCTGCTGTCCAAGGTCACTTCTGTTTATCTTTTTCACTGGTACAACTGGGTGGCTGGGAGCTTGGGCAGTGCCTGGAGTTTACCTCTGGCATCCTCCTCCTTGCCATGTCCTTAACATTGCCAGCCCTAGGTCCTAAACCCAACCCTGCTTGGGTAGGGACAAGAGCACAGACTTTGGATGTGAACACACTTGGACTTGAATCCCTTCATTGCTATCTACATTGCTTTGTGACCTTGAGCAAATCGCTTTGCCTTCTTGAACCTTTGTTCTCCAATTTGTTAAACATAGGCAAGAACGTCTGCCTCCAAGGCTGTTGTGGGGTTTAGAAAGAATGTGTGCATAATAAGTGCTCAGTAAACTTGAATTCCTTTCTCCCTGCTCTTTCCTCTCCTGGGGAGACAGATGCAGTGAGAAGCCCTGGGCTGGGGTCAGGACACCTTGCCCTGGGGGGTAGGTTTGTTGCTCACTGGCTGTGTGACTTCAGGCAAGTCCCTGCCCCTCTCTGATGTTCATTTCAGTATCTGAGAAATAAGGTAGGAACAGCAGGTGGTCTCTCTAGGGGCCCTTTCTTTTCCCTAGGCCCAGATATGGTGCTGCCTGGCTGGGTTTGACTTGTTGGAACATGGGTAGAAAATGGTCTGAACTGTCAGGCAGGACCCCAGTTTGAAGCTGGACCCTGCACCTGACATACTGGGTGACCTGAGACATGCCCTTTCTCCCTCTAGACCTTGGTCTTCCAATCAGCGCAATGAATTGGATGCTATGGGCTCTGTACCCCCAGGGTCCAGTGATTCTCATAAGGTCAGGTAGGCCCAGGCAGACCCCCTGTCTATGAGCCCCCCGCAACCCCGTCTGTCTACTCACCTACAGCAACAATCTCAGCTTCCCATTGTCTGTGGCAGAATCCACTCTCTCTCAGCCTCGTGGTTTTTCCTTCCACATCTTGTCCAAGACCCTGAGAATTACTGAGACTCCTATCCCATTGTTTCCTTCACAACTTTCCACAAGCCTCCAAATCTCTCTAGGCCTTTCTCCCCTGAAATCATGGGGTTTCCTCCAACAGGGTATCATCGTGACTCCTTTTTACTCGTTTCACATGGACAGAACCTGAGGAAAGGTTCCCATGTAACGGCCCACACCGACAAGCATGCTGCCTGCCTTCCCACCACCGCAGAGACTTCCCTTTCCTTGAAGCTCTGCAGAAACACGGAGCAGGTTGAGCCAGAAGCCAGTCCCTTGGAGAAGTAGCTAGAACACTTGACAGCCCTGTGTTTTGGTGTCCTGAGCTCAAGCATGTGAGGCAGGGCCCTGCTGGGTTAGTCTGGTCCCGGACAGCTGGCAAACGGCAGGTTCACAGCGCCACGCCTTTTGTGTGGGCATAAAGTTCACCTGGGACAGTGAGAGGCCATCACATCTGCAGGCCCATGAGCAGGGGCACTATGGGGCCATGCCCAGATACTGCTCTCCAGCAGGAAGAGGGTTGCCAGGTGGGGAGGCCTGGTCCACCCTGCCAGACCTCTGGCAGGGGCCTGCTCTGTGCTGGATCTGATTCTCCTCCTGGAGAGGAAGCCAGAGGTAGAACTCAGAATTCTGCTTCCCTCTGGGACTGTTGGCTGCATTGGCTGTCCTGCCCACCAGGAAGCAGTGGGAGGAGGCTAGGGAGGTCTGGCTAGGGAGTCCCCCTAGAAGCTAGGGGCTTCCACTGGGCACTCCCAGTCTTGGGCCCTGTTTCTCATGAACTAGCCATCCACGTCATGCCTGGCAGTCAGCATAGTCCCCAGCCTGAGTGCTCTTAGGGAAAGTGGACTGAGTCATCTTGAACCCTAAGCCCTATTTTAGGGCTTGGCACAAAATAGATACTTAAAAAGTTTCTCCCATCTATACCCTGTTTTGAGTCTTCCCAGCACTGATCCATAAAGGCTGAGCAGGGGGCCTCCTTCCAACAGAAACAAAGAGGCCTCAGAGTGGGCACTTCTGAGTTCCAAATGATGGAATGCTAACATTAGCCTAGGGGCAGATCCTGAGGGATCTTTGTGTCCCTAGGGCTCCCAGAGTGGAATGGAAAGAGCCCTGTGGCATCCCAGCAATCACTGATTCTTTTGTTTATGATCCCAGCCCACTCTCCGCATGGATCCTGGGCTCCTGCCCACCTAGACAGAGTGCCTGTGGACTGCTGGATGTCTGGGTATTGCATTTTGGCGCCAAGCCTCTCACTATTTTCTCCACTTGGGGTGCTCTCCTCATCCCCTTCTTGCTGGAAACTCTCCTGGCTCCAAAGTCCACTGATGATGGAACACAAAAGTGACCTTTCCTCCCCAAGTTCCCCAACACTCCCGGTTTTTGCTGCTTATCAGCCCACCTAGCCCCAGAGTTATTGGTGCTGTTATCTGTCTCAGGAGGCTGCTCTGACAAAAATCAAATACCGGCCTCTGTTTCTCCCCCTTTAAAATGGGAACAGTGATCCTGGCCCTTCCAGATTGATTTAGGGATTAACTAAATGAGTCAGCCCAGAACCCAACACAGAGTCATCTCAGTTGTACACACACATGGCAGGTGGTAAGGCACAGTCAACCTGCACCCAAGATGCAGGAGCCTCAGAGGTGGGGCTCTCCGCCCTGTAGAAAATCTCCACTAAGCAGCTGAACAACTCACTTCACCGCCCAGGCATGGGGAGGAGTGGCCTGGGGACATGTGATCCCTAGAGGAGAAGGTAAGCACATGGTAAGGTGTCCAGCTATGGGTGGGGTGGAGACCACCTGACCTCCACTGGGCACCTTGTATGTGCTGGGCCCTCTGCTAAGTGCATCACAGACTCTATCGCATCCATTCACCCACAGTTCACAGGCTCCTGGAGGAAGCACAGGTGACACTGCCTTGTCCCACTACCCCTGCGCTGTACCAATGACACCAGGGTATCTAGAGGCACATAAGTGTTTATTTATATATTTAATCCCAGCTGTGGCGCTCCTCCACACAGTAGAAGCGAATCTACACCACAAGGTGATAGCGAGAAATTGACTTTTTAAAAAAATAGACTTTATTTTGAAATAATTTTAGATTTATAGAAAAGTTGCAAACATAGTACAGAGAGGTCCCCTTACCCAATTTCCCTCATCGTTAACCTCTTACATTACTACGGTACGTTTGTTCCTGCAAGAACATTACATTGATAACATTACTATTAACTGACTCCACACTTTAATTGGATTTCACGTAATTTTCCAGTAATGACCTCTTCCTGTTCCAGGATCCAGTCCAGGGTACTACATCGCACTTAGTCATTGCACCTCCTCTGGTCTGTGACGGGAGAAACTGACTTTTTAACTGATGGTTTCATATGGGAAAGAGGAGAGGGCTTTTTTGTGGCTTCCTTCACTTTCACTTTCGCAATATCACTTCATAGAATCACCCCGGGACGTGCGTTTTCTCAGGAAGCAGCCCAGTCCTGTTCTGGCTCCATCTTGATGCCAGCCCAGCCTGCTGGCCCTGGACACCCTTTAGGGGAGCTCTCTCATCTCCTCTCCCTCCCTAGCTCCCTTTTGCTCCTGTAGGGATATTTAATTCTGCCCTGCTACTCTGTACGCATCATTTAACATTGTCTTTAAGTATGTCAATGGCTATTATTCTAAGAATTATAAAACACCTGAAATTTTAGTTTTTTCTTCATTCTCGTCCTCCTGGGGCAGAAACTTTATGCTCTCATAGGAGTGAATAGGGTAAATCCCCCCTGCAATATTTCCTCACATTTGTCCCCCTTCCCCCTTCCCTACAGTTCCTGTTTGTTTTGGGAACATTGTGGTTCCAACTCCATACGTGGAAATATGACTAGACTTGACCAATCCGCACATTCCATCCTTCTGCCATAGTGATTGGCTCAGGAGCGGCCTTGTGACCCAAGATGGTCCAATCAGAGTGAATCTCAGGCCTTCTCTCTGTCTCTCTTTCCCTGGGGTTGCCAGGAGGCACACAGTGGACGTGGGAAGGCAGGAGCCATTTTATGGCTTCTAATGGTTGTTGAGGACATTTCAACTGGTTGAGGTAGACGCGTGGACCAATTCTGCTTTTTTTGTTTTTATTTTTTTCTTCCTAGTCACTCACTTTGCCCTTTCCTGTTTATTTAAATATCATAGGTAGAGTTTATATAACTTCTTGGTCTTATTCAATTATTAAAATAGACCAGTCTCTCTTAAAAGTTCAATCTCCTATCTAATTCATGGCAATCCTACCTCACCCAGGCTAGAACTGGGACTCAAGGGGCTTGGTGTGTGTGTGAGGGGCCATAGTGTGCCAATTACACACTCTGCTCTCTCCTGGTCACTCCCGGTGGTGGGGAGGAAGCTTGGCGAGGTCTCCCGCTGGCCCGACCTCTCTCTGCGGCGGAGTGGGCTCCCTGGCCGTGCTCTGGTTCTGTCGGCCTTTGGTGGCCTCTGTGATGTGGTGGTTTCCACAGAGGTGATAAATGTGTGGTTCTTGTTCGGCTCTGCCATGGCTCCCTCATTGCCAAAGACTCCCACAGATGTGGGCAGCCTGGCCTTCCTTTGTGCCTGCCGTCTTTCTGCTCCCTAGCTGCTCCAGGTCGGGGGCCCCACCGCTTGGCCCAGTGGCTGCTGGCTGGCTCTCTGGTTCCTGCCCCCACGCTTTTTCACATGGAGTCATGGGAAGCACAAGGAACTGGGAGGGATGCCTCTGTATTCATCCGGGGCCCACCATACCTTGGTCCTGACAAGCTCTGACATAGACCCCACCATGGGCCTTCTACCTTCGGGACTCTCTGGTCCACTATCAGTGTTCACGAACACCCCCAGTCTCACAGGAATATGGCCCAGGTCCTCCCTGCCCACCGCCCTCCTTCCTTACCATACTTTACTCCAGCAGTAGCACCAGGATGAGCCTGCAGGGTTCTCACTCAGTGAGAGTGAGAAGCACCTCTGCCCTTCTTGCAGGCACCCTCCTCCCACCTCTTTTCAAGGAATCCTCCTGGATTCCTCCACCCCATCCTAGCCCCACATACATACTTAGTTTTGATGGGGAGGAGAAACATGGAGATTTGGAACCACTGTTGGTTGAAATGTAGAATCATTAGCATTAAAAGGGGCCTGGAGGCTGATGGAATTTTCAGTCTAGACCCTCTCTCACCTCTTCTGCCCTCAGAAACAAGTCCCAAATCCCAGCCCCAAATATTTGATCCTCCCAGCGGTAGGTACGCCCTGCCTGCCTCAGCTCTGAGGTCCCCATCTCCTGTAAAAGGAAAACAATGGTGCATTTATGGAGCTTCCTCAGAGGTGCATCTGCCACGGGATGGCCTTTTTGGTCACGATGAAAACACATGCAAGAATGTTTCAAACTCACAAGTACTTGGAGTACCTTAGTTTGTCCTTGAATCTGACCAGCATGTTCAGGGACCTGTGAAGTGCCAGCAAGTGCCAATCCTCCTGGTGACCACACTCTTCCCAGGGAAAGAGAGCATGCCTAGGGCTCTAGCCCTGGGCTACAAGCTGGCTCTGAAAAACCATCTGTTAGTTCCTGGCCTCCTGCCCGCCCCACCCTGTCCTGCAGGAAGTCAGACTAAGGAGGCTGAGTGGTATCTTCATCCCTTCCAACTTCCCAGGTAGTACTGACTCCTGCAGCCAGAACTCTGCTGCCCACTCTTACTCTCTCAGGACTGCCCTGCTCACCCCCATCTTCCTCCTCCGAATTACCCTTAACCAACAGGGAGCATTTCAGGGATAGTATCATTCAGGATTCCAACAAAAACATATGAAAATGGGGAGGAGGTTTTATGCATAAAGGGGTTATTTAACAAAGTACAGGGGACCCTCCAGTGCAATAAAATGGAGCTAGTAGCAGCTGAGCTGTCACTACCTCTAGGTCTGAAGGGCCAAAGAGAGGGAGCAGTTACCGGAATCTAGAATGAGAAAGAATCACACAGAGTCAGCCACTTGGAGAGGAGTAGTGATGTTTACTTGAGGAACAGAGCCAGCCAGAGGCAGTGCCACAAGAAGGGGTGGCAGTGGGTGGGGGATAAGTACCCTGAGCCCACTCACCTTCCGTCCTCTGATCTCCAGCTAGGCCTCTCCATTACCTAAACCCAACCTGAAGCCAGAAGCACAGAATTGCTGTTAATTAAGTCTACAGAGGTCAGCTTCCTGGGGCAGAGAGCGGAGTGGGGAAGGGTAGAGAATGAAAAATATCTGGCATAGGGTATCAAGTTTCCAGGGAATTCTGCTTTTTTCAGTAAGTTTTCCCTATCAATTGCACCCATGTACCTGCTCCAGCAAGGCCAGATTCTCCATGCTGTCTGTGGTCAAGCATACCTTGTCATGGCTGGCAGCACAGGTCTCTTCAATCTTAATATGTGGGGTAGCACTTTTCCCCTTCCTATGTCCTATGAACCCAGGCCTCCCTTATCACTGCATATTCCTTTAAGTGGCACTGGGCATTGTTGTACAGAGATGGAGGCATTGATTTGTGGCTTTGAATCCATGCTTGATTCCTACTGCCAGAACCTAAAATCTGTTAATTTTTGCCTCTTCTCTCCTTCCAATCCACCACCATCCTGTAATATTTTGATGGGAAGCTCTAACCACAGTCCAGCACCCTCTTCTCTTGTTCCTGGGACTGCATTCCTGCAAATTTTTGTCCTTTCTTGTTGCATGTGGCCTTGACCAAAGCTTTCAGTGCTCATCTGGTAGGCAGCCTGCAGCAGCAGCTCCAGTTCCAGGAAATCCTGTCTCTGCAGCTAAGGCCAAAAGGGGAGGGAGTAGGGACCCAAATTAGCCAAAGGTACCTGCCCCAGTCCACCTCACCCTTTCCTGGAGACACTCTAGTTTCTTAACAAATCATGTGTTCTTCAGGGCTAGATGAAACATCAGTTTCCAGCCTGGGTCACATAAGGAAGTTTGGGGGTTTTTTGACACCATTCTCCAAAGCTCACTTCTTAGAGGGTGTGTCTCCATTTTTCACTAACTGTTGTTTTGCCATTCCAATTTCTGCTGTCAGTACCCTGATTTCCTCTGGGAGACTTTCCTGCTTCCACTTTTCTTTCTTTCTTTTTTTCAATTTTTTTTTAATTTGAGCATATTACGGGGATACAAATGTTTAGGTTACATGTATTGCCTTTTCCCCACCCAAGTCAGAGCTTCAAGTGTGTCCATCCCCCAGATGGTGTGCACCGCACCCAATACGTGTGAATATACCCATCCCCTCCTCCCCCCTCCCACCAGCCCGACACCCGATGAATGTTACTACTATATGTACACTTAAGTGTTGATCACTTAATACCAATTTGATGATGAGTACATGCAGTGCTTGTTTTTCCATTCTTGTGATACTTAGTAGAATGGGCTCCAGCTCTATCCAGGATAATACAAGAGGTGCTAGATCACCATTGCTTTTTGTGGCTGAGTAGAACTCCGTGGTATACATATACCACATTTTATTAATCCACTTATGTATCAATGGGCACTTGCATTGTTTCCACATCTTTGCAATTATGAATTGTGCTGCTATAAACATTCGAGTGCAGATGTCTTTTTTTTTTTTTTTTTTTTTTTTTGTGAAAGTGTATCACACTGTTGCCCAGGCTAGGGTGCCATGGCGTCAGCCTAGCTCACAGCAACCTCAAACTCCTGGGCTCAAGCAATCCTACTGCTTCAGCCTCCCAAGTAGCTGGGACTACAGGCATGCGCCACCATGCCCAGCTAATTTTTTTCTCTATGTCTATTTTAATTGTCCAGCTAATTTCTTTCTATTTTTAGTAGAGACAAGGTCTCACTCTTGCTCAGGCTGGTGTCGAACTCCTGAGCTCAAACAATTCGCCCATCTTGGCCTCCCAGAGTGCTAGGATTACAGCATGAGCCACCACGCCCGGCTCAGAACCATTTGTTGAATGAGGATTCTTTTCCCGATTAGATGGTTATATGAGGATGGTTTTATATCTAGGTTCTCAGTTCTGTTCCATTGGTCTATGTCTCTGTTTCTGTGCCAGTATCACGCTGTTTTAGTTACTACAGCCTTGTAGTATAGCTTGAAGTCTGGTAAATTGATGTCTCCCAATTTGCTATTTTTGCTTAAGATTGCTTTTGCTATATGGCATCTTCTCTGGTTCCATACAAAGTGTCGAATTATTTTTTCTAGATCTGCAAAAAATGATGTTGGTTTAATGGGGATTGCATTGAATCTGTAGATCACTTTGGTTAGTATAGACATTTTAACAATGTTGATTCTGCCAACCCATGTGCATGGTATGGTTTTCCACCTGTTTACATCCTCTGCTATTTCCTTCCTCAGTATTTTGTAGTTCTCCCTGTAGAGGTCTTTAACTGGCTCCACTTTCAGTTCAAGGAGTTCCTGCGTGGCTGACCTTATCCTTCCAACTTCAGAGTTGGGGAAATAACCCAGTCAGTCACATGTGATGCAGTCCTTGTATTTTCCCCAGAACTACTGGGAGGATAAGCTCTTTCCAGCAGGGCTGATGATGTCAAAGTGGAACTCTTGGGAGCCATTTTCTACCACATGGGGAGAGAAACCTGAGAGGGAAACCACCCCAGAGGAAGACAGTGTAATGAGATGGAGACAGATTTCTGGTGATTTGACTTGTGTGCCTGGATCTAGCCAATCTTGAAGCTGATCCTACTCCTAGGTTTCACATTTATGTGAGCCAGTAATTCCACCCTCCCTTTTTATGTTTTGGTATTTTGTTTATTTGACTTTCTTAACACATTACAGATGAATTTCCATGATTTGCAACCAAAATAATCCTGATTAATATACCTTATGAAAAATCCATTCTTTGTCAGGTCAGAATGTTGGTCTCACAGCCAACTCCCCTCTGGCTTTCCATGTTGTGTTCCAACATCATCTCTGGGCTGGATCAGGCTGCCCCAGTACTTTGGCAGTGATGGAAAGGGAGGTGCATGTTTGGTTCCTTATTTAGGGTAGTGATTAAAACCCAGATTCAGCTAGAATTGAACTTCCCATCAAAAACCCTGAGTAGGAGCCCAAAATGCAGTCAAGGTATGTCTGTCCTCCCACAACTGCCTCAACTTTTACCCCTCACCAAGGAGCAAGATTCAGCAATTCTCTTAATTACCCCAAAGTAAATCTTTACCATAATGCCTTACTCTTAGTGAGAAATGGTTACTGTATTGTAGATTCCTGTGTAGAGATGGAGTACAGTCGTTCCTCAGTATGGGGGGTTGGGAGATTGATTCCTGGACCCCAATGTCCAAATTGGCGCATACTCAAGCCTTGCAGTTATCCCTGTGGAACCACCTATAAGAAAAGTCAACCCACCATATTTTTGTATCTCAAATCGCACAAATACTGTATCAAGCCTCACTTGGTTGAAAAAATCTGTATATAACTGGCCCTGGAACAGTTCAAACCTGTGTTGTTTAAGGGCCAACTGTAGGGTTTTACAGCAATTCTCCTTCCACTCAAGTTACCCCACGCTCCTCTCCTCTTCAGGGTCTCCCCCATCTTGACCTTTCCTGCTCTCCTCCCACCCCCACATTTTTTTGGAGCACAATTAGCTCTGAGGTTCTATTCCTTACCCATGGTGTAAAGCTGTGATCTAGCATAGGAAAGACCATCACCCTAAATAAATAAGTCTTTGTTCTCAGCAAAGAAAAAGTCCTCATGTCACCTGGATATATCTTCCTTAGAAGGCATGGAAGAGTTTTAAATTTTTCTTTTTTTCTGATTAGGGGTTTATTTCATTATAGTAATATAATATGTCATTTCAGATCTGATTTTTTATTATATATGAGTACAATCACTTGATTTTTAAATCACTGACATGATTTGGATGCCAAATTACAGAATAAAATAATTATTTTCAGGCCAGGTGTGGTGGCTCACACCTGTAACCCCAGCATTTTGGGAGGCCAAGGTGGGACGATCACTTGAGCCCAGGAGTTCAAGGATCCAGTGAGCTATGATTATGCCGCTGCACTGTAGCCTGGGCAACAGAGTGAGACCCTATCTCTAAAAAAAAAAAAAGCATTTTCAGTTATGCACCCAAAAGGAAAAATATTAATTTGAAGCCATATTTGGTTTTTTTCAGCTTTATTGAGATATACTTGAGAAACAAAAATTGTATATAATCAAGGTGTACAACATGATGCTGTTTTGTTTTGTTTTGTCACCTACAGGGACAGGGGAGGCCCAGAGGAGGCCACAGAAGACATAATCTCCATCTTTACCTGCAGACAGGCTCTCCTGGTCATACTAGATGGGTGTTATGGGGGGAAAACTTTAAAAATATTTTTTCATAGAGCTGCTTTAAAAATGTTTTTTCACAGTCAGAGCTGCTCCATAACAGACCAGGCACCTTTGTAGACAGTGAGCTCTCCATTTGGCAAGATTGTAAGGGACAGAGACCCTACACGGTTGAAGTGGTTTAGTTAAATGGCCTTTGAGCTCTCTTCTGGCCCTGAGCTTTGATGTTAAACAAATGAAGACTGAATGACTAGTTACTGCTTTGTTTGTTGAATGAAGGATGATTTGTTACAAAAAAAAAAAAGGAATAAATAAATGAATGAATGAAATTGGTTGTTCCAATAAATACAGGATGTTTGATTGAATGAAATTGGCTCATTCATTGATTACTTGAATGAAAGTTGATTGGTTGTTTGTAGGAATGAACTAGTAAATGTAGAGCGTAGATGAGCATTCATTGATTATTTGAATGAAGGTTTGATGGCTGATAGGATTCAGTTCCTTGATTCTTGCTCTATTCTCTTATCTTGCCTTTTATCCTGCTTGTCTTTCTTTTCCTTCCAAGTGTAGTCAAGGATAAATGTTTTAATGTGTGAGCTGGGTGTGGAAAACATTTCAGACTAAAGATTCCTTTTGCATAATCAAGATTTCATCTTAGGCAAATTTGGCTGCCAGGCACGTGTTCATGGTGACTGGTCTAACCTGCTTCAGAACTGATGGGTGATCTGCATTTAGTACCTTGGCTTAGGGAGTGGAACTGAAGGTCACAGCTGGATCTGGGCCTATTTGGCCCAGAGCCCTGGACCTCATCTAGGCTCCCTCAGGTGTAGGCAGAAAATGCTGTCTTCTCTGCAGGTGAGCAGAGGGTGGCTAATATTTGGCAAGAAAACATCTTCCCAAATATCCCTTCCTTTTTAAAAAAAAAACAAAAAACTTTTAATTTTAGAGACAGTGTCTCACTCTGTCACCAGGCTGGAGTGCACTGGCACTATCATAGCTCACTGCAGCCTTGAATTCCTGGGTTGAAGCGATCCTCCCACTTCAATCTCCCAAATAGCTGGGACTACAGGGGAACACCACCATGCCTGGCTAATTTTTTTTTTTTTTTGTAGAGACAAGGGTCTCACCATGTTGCCAAGGATGGTCTTGAACTCATGGCCTCAAGTGATCTTCCCACCTTGGCTTCCCAAAGTACTGGGATTATAGGTGTTAGCCACCATGCCCAGCCCAAATATCCTTTCAAAGTGCCTAAAATTACACCAGTAGAATCATACTTTCTTTGCATAACAGAGCTGAAAGGCTGTTGAAATGGTACGTTTCGACAACTTTTGCTTAGATTATTGTGCCTTTGGAGTAATTATGATCCCTGCTAAAATGTGAATGGAGTCAGGGAAGAGATGCATGTGAAGCCCTTATTGGCTGGATGAACCAACTATTGCCATCAGCTTCTTGGGTCCATTTGCTCTATCCACTGAGCTCAGCATTCCTAATGGGACACAGAGGGACCTGGGCACAAGTTGGATAAGCTTTGCAGAGGGAGTGAACAGCAAATAGCCTATCCTGGGCTGTAGTGGACTCCTGAAGATGAGGAGCAGTTACCTAGGAAGGATTCCCATGGAACTGAAGTAGGGAAAGAGGCCCAGAGACCCTCCTTGCTTGCATCCCTAAGGTTGTGTGGAGCTGGCCTGGGTGTAGAAAAGAATAATACACTTGTCTGGTTGCCCTCATCTTGCCCTACCTCCGGAGCTAGAGGAGCAAAGAACTTGAGAACTGCATGTAACTGGTATGGTCAGTCCACCAGCTGAAGGCAGAAACTATGGTCACATTTTTCCTCCATTAATTGCTTGAGCTCCCACAAGATCTTATCGGCAGGAAGTCCAACCTGGCCCTCCGGAGGCCTTCTCAAAACCCCACCTCATAGGAGTGTTCAAAACCCTTGGGGACTAGCTGATTTCAACCAGGATCACTGTTGAGCCCCAGCCTCGCTCCACCTCACTGCTCAGCCCCAGCATCCATGAACACATGACCCCAAAGTCCACACTCTCATTCACACTCCCAGCTCAGTTTTCACCAGGAGGAAGGTCCAGAGGGGTTTCTAGGTACTCAGCTCCAGAGCTCAGCCTGGTAACCAGTCCAAAGCCCCTTTGCTACACCACTGAGTTCCCCTTGGGGCTGAGGGGTTCTTTCCCGCCAACCAGTGGGGCTCACTGGGATGGTCATCTTAGGACTCAAATAACTTTGAACCTCAAAAGGGAAGAGGCTAGGCCTTTTTCCATTTGTGCCCTGGAAGCTCCTTTGTGCCCTGCAAATGTGTTGCCTTTCTCTGCGGCTCTGCATCTCATTGGCTCTTGGGAAAAGCAGCCTTTTTCGGGCCACAAAGGGTCCCATTTTGTTCTCCCAGGGCCTATTCACATTTGGTAAAGTCAAGTGACTGCTAAAACAGAGAGGGCCTCCTGCAAGGTGACTTGGGAAGTCCTCCCCAAGGACAAAGGAGAGAAGCTTCCTGCCCCTGTTACATTTGGCCTTCTCCAGGTTAGTATCTCAGAAAGGAAGTGACTTCAGTGACCTTTAGTAAGGGAATTTATAATGTACCACTGGGTTCCTCAGAAAGGCCTCGAAGAACTCCGTGTGGGGCAGAGCAGGGAAAGAGAGACCAAGAGAAAGTGCTCTCACACATGAGCACCCCCCAGCACTCCCGCACACACCCCTACCTCATCAGCCTCATCAGCCCATGAGACCTCACCAGCCCCTCTTGTCTCCAGTGAACCACTGTCTGCTCCTCCCCGAAAAGATTCATGTAGACTTTGGGTAATTTTTCCTCTGATAAAAGGACTCTGCAGATAAATCATATTAAAAAAAACATATCCAAGCCAACAACATTAGGACAGCTGTTACTAAAAAAATAAAAAAGGAAAATGACTAGTAATTGGCCAGGAGGTATAGAAATTGGAATCCTAGTGCCCTGTTTGTAGGAATGTAAAATGGTGCAGCCACTGTGGAAAACAGTTTGGTGGTTCCTTAAAAAGTTAAACATAGAGTTACCATGTGATCTAGCAATTTCACTTCTAGGTACGTACCCAAAAGAATTGAAAGCAGGGACTCAGACTTGTACACCAATGTTCATAGCAGGGTTATTCCCAATAGTCAAAAGGTGGAAATAACCCAATTGTCCATCAACAGATAAATGGATAAACAAAATGTTGTGTATCCATAAAGTGGAATATTCTTCAGCCTCTAAAAAGGGATAACATTTTGATAGGTGCTGCAACATGAATGAACCTTGAAGACATTATGCTAGGTGAAAGAAGTCAGACACAAAAAGACAGACACTGTATGATCCCACTTATCTGAAGACCTAGAATAGGCACATTTATAGACACAGAAAACAATTTTAAAAAAAGAGAAAAAAAAATGTAGACACAGAAAGCAGAATAAGAGGACACTGGGCTAGGGGGAAGGGGAATGGGGAATTATTGTTTAATAGTTACAGAGTTTCTGTTTGGTATGGTGAAAAAGTTTGGAAATGGATAGCGGTGATGGTTGCATAATATTGTGTATGTACGTAATGACACTGAATTGTACATCAAAAAATGGTTAAAATGGTAAATTATATGTTATATATATTTTAATCACACACACAAAATGTCTATCCAGGGTAGCCCTCTTTGCCAAGAGCAAACCTTTGATAGCCCAACCTCAATTCAAAGGCCCTCTCTGCTCAAAGGTGAGTTCCATCAGCTTTCCATGGGCAAGGATATTTCTTTCTTACTCCATGGCTGTGAGATTAAATGAGATGACTGATATAGGAGCACCCAGCCAGCACCCTGCATACAGGAGCAGTTTCTTCTAGACTGTCCTGACCAGAGAGGCCCTTAGAATTTACAGAGTCCACTTCTTCATTGTAAAGATGGGGAAACTGAGGCCCAGAAATGGGAGTGTGACCTGCCCAAAGCCATACGCTTTCTTGACTCCCTGCTCACTGCTCTCTCCCCTGGGCTGGTATGCTGAGAACAGACCACTTTGGGTCTAGGCAGGGTTTCTGTGGCAGGTGATGACCTATGACCTCTGGGCTCTGAAGCCTCTTCAACTGGGCTAGGTTGGGGACCAGGTCACTTAAAACTAGGATGATCCCACACCCAGATGATGATACAGCCACCTCCACCCAGGTGTGGTGGGGACAACCCACCTACCCCTAAGCATTTCCATGTTCACACTCTCCCCTCCCATCCGATATTGTCCCCAGGAGACCCCTTAAGGTACAGAATGACAAGATAGGACAAACTGATGTGCCCAGACATAGGGTGCCCAGATTAGTTTATCTGGTTAGTGTACTGTCACATGTAGGCAAAGGCTGCCCCAGGCACTGGCGAGCATTGACTTGGAAGGCAGGCATGCCTGGGGCCCAAGGTCAGGAGGACACTTCCTCCTACCCCAGGTGCCCTTCCAGCCCTGGAGTTCCCTGGCCAAGGGACAGAGCTTCAAACCTTTTCCCAGCAAAGTGAGAGAGGTGTCATCTCCACAGTGTCTGAATTAACAAAGGTAGCAGGGAATCTGCAGGGAGAGATGGACAGGAAACAATTATAGCGGATCAGTGCAGGGACAGACTGACAGTTGGATAAAGGCCCTGACCTGGCCTGGAGTGGGAGATCTGAGAGGGCTTCCTGACAGAGGAGACTCCTAATTTGAGATCTAGGCAATCTATAGGAATTGGGCAGGTCCAAGGTAGAGGAAGTGAGGAAGGTCAGCTAGTCAGAGGTGTATATCTGACTCTGTCTGAGGACCCGTTTCCTGAGGCCCCAGTGTGAGCTGGGATGGGGCAGGGGATTATAGGAGAGGGTGGCTTTAGGTCCCTGGCCACATGGTGGTGGTGGTGGGGTGATGGCTGACAGTGAACCTCAGAGGGGAATCCCACACAGGTGAGGCCTAGGCATCCTGACCTCCCAGGAGCCCAGGATGTGGAGTCCAGAGAGCGGGCGAATGAACCAATGGAGATCAAGTGCTCTGAACACAACACATCCTCTTCCTGTAACAACTCTGCACCTGTTTACCCTGAAGGAAGCAGAAGAAACTGGAGCTTTTCCACAGTAGGCCTGAGCACTAGCCTCCGGGAAGGGCGCAATCTTGGTGAAGTTTGGACCAGGGCTGAGGCTGCCTCTTCTGGTTCGCCTTCTGCTGGCCTCCCAGCTTCTTTGGCTCAGCAATGCCCAGGATTCCGGGCATGTCTGCCTCTGGCCTTCTAAAAATACCCCGGCTGCCCAGCACCTCCCAGATGTCTGAGCGCTGAGTCTGTGATTTCCCTGCCTGTAATGGGACAGCCCCGAAATGGGCAGCCAGGGGTGGTGCAAACAGCTCAAGCCACTTCCTCTGCCTCCCACCCTCTAGCCTACCGGAAGCTTCACCCAGCTTCACTTCCAATCCTTGCAAGGCAAAGAGGGCAGAGGCCCAACTGCCTGAACTGATGGACCTCGGAGATTGTTGACTCCAGTCTCTTCTTGGGACAGATGAGAGAACTGAGGTCCAAGAACTTGCTCCTGGCAATTGCAACATTAAGATCCTCCCCACCCCAGTCCCCAGCACTCTGTTCATGACTGCTGCTGCCTCACTTCCCACATGCTGCCTGGAGTCCAGGTCTCTGAATCCAATCTGACTTCCTCCACACCAGCTGTAAACTCCTGACAGCAGTGATAGGGTGGATCTCTGTGGTCCAATCCAGAGCACCAATCAGTAAATGTAGATTGAAGTGAACAATGTAGTGGCATCCAGGGCCATATATGCAGCCCCGAGCTGAGGGATAGAGCCTCTGGATTCTAGTCCAGGGCCAGCACCGTGACACTGTGTGTCCTTATCGACTGCCCTGGACAAACCCATTTGATGGGAGCTGGATGAGACGGTGTCTAAGGACCAAGTGAGCTTTCCTGTCCTGAAGTTATGAGATGAAGCCCTGTTGGGTGTTCCTGTCCCCTCCTCTACCCCACTGTATGTTGGGGAGATATGGCACAACCTTCTGGTTCCAACAGCTCCAGGCTCTTAGCTCTTGCTCCTCCCGTCTCCCTTCATGCCTCTGAACATCCACCACCTCTGGTCCCAGGCCCCTAGGCCCAGCTCTTCCAGTGGTATCACCTCTGCCTTTGCTGCAGGGTACCCAGGGATGAATGCACAGGGATGAGAAACCTCACTCTCTCTAGCACATTACACACTCCCTGGTTTCTTTGCATGTCTGTCTCCACTGCCCCTGCTCCGACCCCCGCCAGACGGTGAGCTCCCTGAAGGCCAGTCCCTGCTCGATCTCACAGCACCAAGCAGTGGATCTGATCTGATTCTGATAAATGTTCTGGGAGAAAGAATGGATGGAGGAAATGATTTCTGAATCTGAGTTGGGGTTGAATTGCCTGATCTTGAATGCCCCTCACAGCCTTGGGGATGATGGTAAGTTACCAACGTGAGAGACATGGAGGGGCAAGCTAGGTCTTCCTTCCAGAGGCATCCGCAAGCATGTGTGGGTTAAATATGAGCTGGTGAGAGGATTGACAAAGAGCAGTGAAAATATATTCCTGAATCCCATCTTAGTGTGTGAACTTTTCTCTCCACTGAAAGCAGACTCTAAGCATACAAGGCCTCTGGATTTCCAAAAGCTCTTCCCCAAGCCCTTGACTGTGAGTGCATTTACTCCTACTTCCCACTTTCACTTTACACTTTTAAGCCCGTGGTGATCTGGTTGTAAACAGTTTAAAGGTTAGTTGGCAGCCAGTGTCGGGGTGAGGAGCTGCTGCTGTAGGCAGGTAGGCAGGCAGGTGCTCACCAAGGCAGCAGAGAGAGGAGGCATCTGCCAGGCTGGTAGAAAGGAGGTAGAAAAACAAAACAGTATCACACAAGCGGAAGCATTAAGGGCAACACAGATTGGGACCATTTAGCGCAGAGTCAGGCCTCCCTAAAAATAAATGCCCCTGGGTACATCACTGTTTTTTTGCTCTGGGAAAATCCCTTTCTGGGCCCTAGTCTGCCCATCTATAAGATAAACAGTTTACATCAAAGGCTCTGAGGGCTGATGATTCTCCAGAACTTTCCTCATGCAAGGCCTTTCTGTCCCCAACCACACAGGTCAAACGAAGTTTCATCAAGGTCAAGACCCCAGTTTCTGGGCGTGGTGCCTCATGCCTGTAATCCTAGCACTCTGAGAGGCTGAGATGGGAGGATCCCTTGAGCTCAGGAGTTCGAGATCAGCCTGAGCAAGAGTGAGACGCCAGCTCTACAAAAAAAAATAAAAATAAAAATAAAAAAGACTCCAGTTTCCAGGGCTTTGGGGTAATTAGGCTTTCCTGCCACAAACCCCCCAAGGGTGGAGCCTGTCCTTAGAGGGAATTCACAACTGGCACTGTCAGGGGTGAGCCTCAAGGAGAAACAAAACTCTCCAGGAGCTAGCCTGGAGGCTGTGGCCCACAGTCTGCTTGCTGTCCGAGGAAGAGAAGGAAAGGAAGCCTGGTTCTGGGTGAAACGGAAGTGCTGAGGTCTGACAGTTGCTCTCGGCCTGGTCTCTGCAGCCAGGAGGGAAGTAAAACTGGGCATCTGGCAGCTTCTACCCTGAAAGCTCATGGGACAGCAACAGTGGAGGCTTGGTGCAGGCCTGCTGTCTGGTCCAGAGCCCTGGTCTGGGCCAGGGGCAGTCCTTGGAGAGTAGGCTGGCCCAAGGATTTTGGGGAGGGCAAAGGAAAAAGCCCTGAAGCTGGTTTGTGACGTGGGGCAAATCTCTGTACCTCTTTGGGCCCAGTTTTTCCATTTGCAAAATTGGAGTTCGGGCTAAATTTGCCCGTGCAATAAGGATTTCTGGAACAGTGGGCACTGGGGACACAGAGACAATTTAGTTACAAAGAACCTGGACTGTTCCGGACTCAAGCCCTGCTGGCAAGGGACCCCTAGCCTGGTGGGAGATAGTTACAGAATCATGGGGTAATCATGGTTACCAATGTATGTATAAGCGCTGAAAAGCTCTGGACATAGAGACTAACCCAGCAGTAATCCAGCCTGGGGGCTCAGCGAGAGCTCCGGAGAAGGTTAAGTGACTTGCTAAGGTCACACAGCTAACAAATGGTCCCGAGTCTTGAGAAGAAGGGGAATTTAGAAAAGGACATAGCTAAACAGAGAAATCTAGAAGTCCAGTCAGCTTGTGCTTAGTGCTGTCATCAAGATCTGGGCAAGGTTATGGAGACTCAGATATGGGAGAATTAATTCTGACTTGGGGGAAGGAGGAAGGTTTTACAGAATGTTTTGAGCTGGGGTTTAAAGAGTGAATACGAGTTATCAGGCAGAGAAAAGGGAAACGGTTTTAAAAGTAGAGGGAACAGTGTATTCAGAAGTTTAAGTTGCTAAAAGAGCCTGATGTTGCTGGAAAACTGTGTGTGTGTGCATGTATACATACATAGTGTGTGTGTGTGTGTGTGTGTGTGTGCGCGGAAAAAAAGATGCCTAAAATGGTAGAATGGTGGGGCAGAGAGGTCAATTGAGTAGGCTGACTGGAGTCACACAGTGAAGGGCCTTGAATGTCACATTAAAGAGCTTGGGCTTAATTTGGAGGGCAGTGAGGAGCCATAGAAGGGTCTTGAGCAGAGGGGTGCATGTACAAAATAACCTATTAGAAGGCTTGGGTGGGTGTGTGTCTGTAATCCCAGTTACTCAGTAGACTGAAGCAGGAGGATCACTCAAGCCCAGGACTTCAAGACCAGCCTGGGCAACACAGCAAGACCCTAAAGCCCTGTCTCAAAAAAAAAAAAAAAAAGGAGGTAGCTTGCTCTGGCTGTTAGGAGAGTAGAGGACAGGAATTCAGGGATGAGGGACAGGTAAAAATGACTACACAATGACTACAAGGAGGCAGTGTCAGAGGACTGAGGGTGTTAGGTAAGTGTCAGGCCCAGCCCCCGTCAAGAAATTGAAACTTTTCAAGAGCCTACATAGGTGTAGGGAAAATGAGAATTGAAACCTGAGCCCTGCTGTGGCTGTGGCCTGAGCAGGTGTGGTAAGCAAGGGAAGTGAAAGGGTTGGAGAGACTGATGGCCCAGCCTTGAGGGTGGGTAGCTTGTGGGTGATGCTGGAGGCCTGTCTGCAGGCCAGAGTCCTATCCTAGCATGGGGCAGGGTGAAGGGCCATGCCCTGAAGGAGGCCAAGGGGCACAGAGCCCCATCAAGTCCCTGCCTCTTGCTGCTGCCCTCAGGGATCCTACTTCCTTCCGCCAAGCCTTTAATCAACTCTTTCTCCTGAGATATTCCTTCCCCTACTCCCCCTTCCACCATCTCCCTAACCTTTCCAGCACCCCGTGGTTCCTGTCCAGGCCCTGCCAGGCCCTCCGAGAGCAGTACACGGGCGAGCAGCACAGGTTCTTTGGTTTCCCACAGCTGTGCTGCCCATGCTGCCTGGGCAGTGGCATGATCGTTTTCTGCCTTGAGGCCTGTTTTGTTCTGTAGCGTTGTTTTACCACGTTAGTCACTGTTACCTTGTTGCAAGTGCACCTGTCTCCTCTGACTCTGCCCACAGGAGTTCTTTGAGAGTGACAGACAAGTCAGAATCAGACCCCCAGCCACCAAAAGAAGCTAGTGCTGAGTGTGTATGGCCTAAAGCAGGAATACTGGGAGGGGCTGTTCACAGGCTGGGGAAAGTATTGACCTGATTGAATTGTGGGGCACATCCAAGTGGAGGGTCAGGTGTTGGTTAGGGGACCAGTAAGAAGCAATTCCACCCCTAAGGCCCAAATAAAGAGACTTTAATGGGCCGGGCGCGGTGGCTCACGCCTGTAATCCTAGCACTCCTAGCACTCTGGGAGGCCGAGGCGGGCGGATCGTTCTGAGCTCAGGAGTTTGAGATCAGCCTGAGCAAGAGCGAGACCCCGTCTCTACCAAAAATAGAAAGAAATTAATTGAACAGCTAAAAATATATATAGAAAAAAATTAGCTGGGCATGGTGGCTCATGCCTGTAGTCCTAGCTACTTGGGAGGCTGAGACAGTAGGATTGCTTGAGCCCAGGAGTTTGAGGTTGCTGTGAGCTAGGCTGACGCCATGGCACTCGCCCCAGGCAAGAGA